>JADDOH010007048.1:0-90284 GCA_016648135.1 Agrypnia vestita
GAGTGGAGTCCCGGGCAACAGAGAGGCAGAATATTGAGCAAAACTAAGAAAGGCAGGTCCTAATCGGGGGATCGCGAGAGGAAAACGCCCCATAATTTTTTTTTATAGGAATTGGCCGTGGAGCACGGATTAAACGTATACGTTGTACCAGAGGGGTGACCTTAACTGAGCGGATAATGATTTATTTTCGTTTCGCGGGAGTCGGATAACGTAGGCAGATAGGAAATTTAACTATAATTCCATTATAGTTATCTGTAGACTGACGCTCTATCGAGGAGCGAATAATGATTCATTTTCGTTTCGCGGGAGTCGAATAACGTAGGCGGGTAGAGAAGTTAACTATAATTCTATTAGATTTATCTGTAGACTAACGCTCTTCAGGCTTTTACAACAGATAGGTAATTGTGCAATGACGGTATATACAGTTAGGAAAGAGATAACGATAACGTGTAAGCATACTAATGGCACGACAAGAAAATAATATACTCAAATATAGATACAATATATTAACTATGTAATCACTAAAAACCTGTCCGACGTTAGCGTAGTTTCAACAGGACGGGTAACGTGTATACGATTGGCTATTCTAGCTCAGATTTCGCCGGGTTTGGTAGTAATAACCCACAAAACATAATTGAACAAGTGTATCCAGATAAGAATATTGTAAATAAAATAATATGAATTTGCGGCCCATATACACATGAAATAAAAGGATAAATCGTATGGGGATCTTATAGATGGATGGATAAATGAAACAAATATATATAGGAGTAAATGCAAGTAAAAAGCAAGCATATAAGTACCAAAACATATGAGAACATAGTGTGATAGAAATTCGAAGACGGGAGGAACAATAATGTGAAGTGGAACGGATATAGCAAGAGCATGTAATAATGATAAACGTACAAATACAGACAACTACTTGAGACCGATTCGACAGATACTAGCAATCTTTCAACACACCTCTAAGAACATGGTGAGCGGTATATAGTTATCAGCGGAGGCGTCCAGTGCCTTGGCAATAAATGAGCACTGAATTAATCCGACGCCTTGCCTGCGGCACTGGAGGTTTATTTACTTATTTGTTTTATTTGTTTTCATTTATTGGGTTTCTTACAGCCATATAATTAATCAATCTTTGAAGAAAAGACAATAATTGATGTACAGAGTTTTGGGCCAATTACGCGAAAACACATACATACAATCGATAAAAGAATAAGAAAAACATGTCCAATAGTGGGGTTGTGTGAGTGTGTATTTGTGTGTTTATTTATTTATTTTGTTTTGGGAAAAATTAAAAGCAAAACGATCTTAAAAATTTTCCACTGAATCTAAAAATTTACTTTAACTTACATTAATAGTTTATTGTGTTATAGCGAATAGTACTCTTCCAGTATTATATTGTTCGAGAATATTCACTGTCTATGTAACATAGTTATTTTGTGGATCAATCTTACTGCCAATAAAAATAATAATAAATGGTTACAAATTATGTTTAAATTCCGCAACGGAGGGACCTAATACGTCCCTGTGCGCGGGGAGCCGCGGGCATAAGACAGGATTCATTGGGTGATCCACGAGAAAAGATCGCCCAAAATTAATTTAAAATTAGGTATAGTACCTTTGGATGATTGTTATATCTAGGTATGCAGTGTGCACGTGGTGAATATATGGAAATTGATCCCATGATATATCGGCCAAGAAACGTTAAATTTCCGATAAAGACGAGTGAAAATACGAGGGAACGGGACATGATAATGGTAGATAGTGAAGAACATCAACTATGATTAGGGAGTACCCGATAGATTGTGGTTACGGTTGATCAAACGACAATATGGACTGAACTTAGAAATTAAATATTAAAAATTAATTATCGCGCTTGCGAAGCGAAAAATATACCGTCCGAAGCCACCAAGTCCGCCCCAAAACATAGATAGGGACAGCAACAGAAAAGGTGGAGTCAATGACGGCTGAAAGTGGTGTCGGGGTTGTGGACTGCAAAAATAGACCTTAGTAGGCGGCATTCTGATATCAGGGGTGGCATAGATTAGTGAAGCCAAAGAGGCGGAACATGGGCCCTTTTCCCACTAGGGGGGTTTTAAAATGTCAAGACACAGCAGAATTCGGGCAGTTGGTGTGAACGTCTACGAGAGTGCAAAATCCGCGTCGGTTGTTTTTTTGAGTGATAGAACCGTGAGTGATTGTTACCGTCGAGTGATAGTGTCCCAGTGTGAAAACTATAGTTTAACTTCAAGTGAAAGTGGTGTACGGGTAATTATACTCTTCGACATTGCTCACGATAAAAGAAAAGGGGGGTACGGGTTTGATTTTATTTTATAAAGGGTAATTAATTTGGCATATTACAACTTCGGAAATTACTGCGCTTTATTAAGTTGATTAGTCCGGCATATATAGAACCGATATTTGCAGATCTCCGGAAACTAGCTGTGCGTTATAAAGATACCTATTTTATGCTAAACGCGCGGGAAATTGTTAATAAATCTTGTAAAAATACCTATCTTATGCTAAATACGCGAGGTCCTGTTAAAAGGGTTTTAACTCAGAGTACGGGTTTGAGGAACTATCGGAAATCACTACGTTCTATAAAGTTAATTATTTTTATCGTCTTACTAGGTTCACAGAATAATACTCGCAGAATTTCAGGAACCGCTAGGGTTCAAATTTAGTTAATTTTCGTTTTACTAAGTATACAGGAATAGTATTGGCGGATCTCCGGAAACTAGCTGTGCGTTATAAAGATACCTATTTTATGCTAAACACGCGGGAAGTTGTTAAAAGATAAAGGAGTTGTTACTAACAGATTCGATTTTAAATAAGTCTTATAAAATACCTATCTTTGCTAAATACGCGAGGTCTCATTTTAATTTTTACATTTGTAAGGCATATAATATTTCGTTATATGAAATGTTTCGATTAGACCGGGTTTATTTTAGTTATCGAAAGAATATTTAGTTTATTTTAATAATTTTTTTTGTTTATGTTTAATAGTAAGAGTCCGTTAAAATTATAGCGAATAAATTCTGGGATTAAAAATACGTCTAGTGAAAAATATATAGCTGATCTCGCGGGGTATCAGGTTCAGCCCATAATAATCTAGATTTTCATTTCGTTTAAAATTATATAGAGTAATTCCGTGAGAATCGGGGTTTATTTACAATTTCACAGATGTATAAATTCCATTATTCTAGAAAATTATATAAAATAATCTCGTGAGAATCGGGACTTATTTACAATTTTACAGATGTATGAAATTTCATTATTCTAAAAAATTATATAAAATAATCTCGTGGGGGTCGGGGTTTATTTACGGTTTTACAGAAGTACAAGTTTCACTATTTTATAAAGTATATAAAATTGCTTCCGTTCGGCCCGGGTTATCTTATATTATATAGGAAAACATAGGTCCCGCGCTATTAAAACATATAAAAACGTTTCATGTGGCCGGGATTATTACGCGCGTTGGGGAAAGTCTATAAGGTAAAAATATGTTTAATTTGATTCGGGTATTTTATATTTTATGAAAGATATTTGCCTCGCGGACTTAAACTATGAAAAAATGTTTCAATTAGTTCTGGTTATACTTTAGGAGTGATGTAAACTTCGCGGTTGTATAATTTGGGTTACTTTGTATTGTACGAACGAAAACGTAAATCTCGCGTATAAAAACGCGTATAAAAAAAAACGTATATCATGTATTCAAACATATAAAAACTTCTAGTACATTGTTTCGATAGACCGGGGTTGTATTATACTTATAAAGATGTTGTAGGGCCTCGTTATATTGAAAATATATAAAAACCGCCTGGGGCCGGGTCTTCTTATTTATAAACTATATAAGATTTCGTTACATTTAGTTATATAAAATGCTATCGTTCGGGAATTCGCGTTTCATTTTAAGCATATATAAATATAGGGTCCCGTTTTTAAACAATGTTAGTGTTTCGTTTAGAATTCGCGCCTTCATTTAATAAATATGAAACATGTAGATTTCAATTAGAACTATTTTAAAATGTTTCGTTTAGAAATTCGCGTCTTGTATTATAAATGTGAAAATTATAGTATTCGTTTTGAGCTAAAACGTGTGAACATAGAAACACTACAGTTTTGACCGCTATTTTGTTTACTATGCCTAGGACATTCTTGCGGTGTATTAGACTTGATGGTAAAATTTAAACTCTTACTCTGTTTAAAATATACGTAGTGTCTCCGCCTAGATTGGCTTCACGATATACTTTATGAAATTTGTAAGTTCCGCTGTCCTAAAATTATATAAAATTACCTTCGTTTAGATCGGGTTATATCATATTCCTCGTGGAACGCGTATACCTCGTTGTCCTGAAACTAAATAAGGATGTTTCATCTAGACCGGGTTCATTTTACATTTTAGGAAGAATATAAATCCCGCGTCTTTCACTACATAAAATGGATTTGGTAAGATTGGGGTTGTTTATACTTGTAGAAATTACAGAATCCCGTTATTCCTAAACTATATTAAAATGATAAATTATATTAAAATGATTTAAACTATATTAAAATTTGCCGGAGAGTAGGTATCAAATATTCGAGATGATAATAAATTCATATTAAGAATAATATTAAGAATAAAAACTAAATCGGCGGACCCTAAAAGTAATATGTATTGACCTTACCAAGATGTAGACTAGTGGGGTCATATTATAGAAACAATTAATTGTTTAACAACAACAAGTGGACAAGTGGTTGCTTCATGGGTTTGTTAAAACTTATAAATGCATGGAATCCTAGATTCAAAGCTTAATCTCGGTATTTCGGATAAATATAAGAATGGGTAACACCGGAAAATAACGGGTAACGGTTTTATGGAAAATACCGGTGCGTATGATCATTAGAGTATGATCATTAGGATTAGAGTTTAGTGTCGGTGACCCGGGAAGTACGGATGCGTAAGACGGAAATAAGGACTATGTTGCAGTATTATTAAGATATATAAATACTTACAATTGTCGAGCTAGAGTCTAATTCCGGTATCTCGAGGAATATAAATTTAAAGAAAAGAAAATAATGTCTAGTTTCGGTTTGGTTAGAGTATATACACCGTATAGTTACAGAGGCTGGATACTAAGCCCCAGCTACGGAAACTTAAAAACGCGTGATGGCAGGATCAAAGGTTAGGTCGCGAACTATAGTTAATTAGGGGCCTGTGAATCGTATGCGCGTGCAAGGCAAGTGTTCGCAATCCTTAGGTATAAAGTGAGGTACATAAAGTGAAACTACGATGCACTGGAATGGATATAATCGGCGGCAGATGGGTAAGTCATGTCATCCTCTTTCCGTTTTGAGATTATAACGATATATAAAGGTGGCGCACGATTAAGAAGAATGGTCTCGGGTTCGACACCCCAGACAGAGACGGAAGAAGCGCCGACAGTGAAAGCTAACCCCTGTACCGTAAACTTTACATATGTTTTTCCACAGGTGTTGTTTGCATGTTGAATCCGTACTGACCATAATAGGGTACTGAACTTCCAGGGATCGCGCGGCCCGAGTGCTCGACGCCGAACTTAATTATTCATTTCTATTTATTTAAATTGATTTCATTAATATATTATATCATTTCATTCAGCGGTGTTCCAGTCATATATAGTCAGGAGGCGTTCCGATAGTATCATCACCATCATTAGCAGTGTCCCAGTTGTATATCGTCAGGAGACGTTTCAATAGTATCATCATCATCATCTTCATTAGCGGTGTTCCAGTCATATATAGTCAGGAGGCGTTCCGATAGTATCATCATCATCATTAGCGGTGTCTCAGATATATATCGTCAGGAAACGTTACGATAGTATCATCATCATCATCATCATCACTAGCGGTGGTTCAGATAAATATCATCAGGTGACGTTTCGATAGTGACAACATCATCTTCATCAGTGAAGGCAGGGTTCCAGTTACACATCAGCCGGAGAAAATTAGGCAGATCCCATCATCATCGATGGCAGGATTCTAGCTGTACACCATTTGGAGAAAATACACCGACATCCCTGGCCAGGGGCTAGGCATATCCCTACTGTCCAGATCCACCTTTCCATCTACTAATACGAGGGGTCATGGCCTCGTGAAACCACATGGCAACCAACCATTACAAGTATTTATTTATGTATTGTATATGTAAGTATATGTATGTATATTATATTTTATTAGTATGTATCTATTCGTACGTAGTGTATGAGGGGGCTCTTCACGGGTGGCACAACACCCGTGCGGATGTCTTCCCTCGTCTGGAATGGATTGAACGTATTGATGCATACCAGATTATAATAAGTACTACCTGGGAGGGTGATTGCAGTCACTGTAGTGTCGCGAATGGCCAATGGGCTGTAGTTGCTCACAGGCGAGGGTTGGGGAGCCTAGGAAACTCCCCCTCCCCACTCGCATATTTTTGACTTGACAGGTGGCCCGGGACCATCTTTACAGTAGCTTCAGTATATATACCGTAGTTTAACTTAGTTTAACCTGGAGGAGTTGGAATTCGGGGGGCAAACTGGCTCTGAGCCCGGACGCCAGACACTGACGCGAGGGATGGTGCGGTACTTTGCACAGAAGAGGCCCAACATGAAAAGGCGCATCCAGGCTCAGGTCAACGTATCCGGAACTCGTGTCGGGAGAAGGAAGATGGGATCAGTCACCGATGAGCCTTTGGGTATGGAGGGGCCGAATTTAAAGCAACCACATTTTCCGCGTACACATACATTTACACATACCTTCTACAAACCCCTTATCCATTAGAACCCAACGTACCACTAGAATGAGACATAGGGCCAGATACAGGTGACGGAACTTAGGCCGGCTAGTAAATAAACGTAACAATGTAATTGATATAAAGATAATGCAGAGTAAATATAAAAGATCGTAAGGAATAAGCACAGCGAGATAACGGCGGAAGATAAAATTATTAATCAGCGAGGGCGTCGAAGACGGAATCATCCATAGGAGCGGCTACGAAGGACTCGAGGGCTTTCAGGGGATCTATGTACTCTATATGTGCATGCGCATGTGATAACGGCACGTCACTAACCTTTCCAGTGGATGGCGGTCGATCCCATACAGGTAGGACAATGGGGGATCGAGCGGAGAGGGCATGGAAGCAGAGGATCGCGCACTCTGGAAGCGCAGCTACACCAGATGCAGTGGTTTCAGTCCGTAGGAATGATAGGTAAATAATATAGGGCCACGGAACATAGTATGTTTAGCAATTGCACCGTAGGGCTTAATTGACGTGCTAGGTAGTTTTGTTTGCGTTTCCATGAACATTCACGAACTTCATACCCCAGTATTTAATTTAAGTTTAGCTTGCGTCAGGGTTACCGCAAAACCAATTCATCCCCTATAGTTCGAAACAAAAAATTACACAACGTGAACTGGGGAGGTCTTGAATAAAGCGAGGGTGTTTGGAAATACTACGTTAAAAAAACCGTAGAGCCTTCACCCGACGTAGATAGATAGCTTGTTTGCCTCTAACAAGGCGTAAACTCAGTTAGGAGTAGGATCGAGCTGAAAGGCGAAGAAGAGGAGCCATCACAACTGTAATGATTCTCTAATATTTTGTAAATAATAAGTCAGAAAATGCAAACTTTGATATTGCATAACTCCATAACTGTTCACATTAGGTGATTTAATATTTTTGACTCATAATCAAGGCAGGAACCCACCTATAAAGCATTATGGACAAACTCTGTTATACCCTGTATATTGTCATGAGATTATAGAAGCGGAAGAATTGCACAAGATCGAGGATTTTACAGCACTGTACACCTTTTACAGTGGTAATTGGTCCAATGGATTCTGGAAGCATCGCGAAGTAACATTGACAATAAAAGAGATTGATCGAGCCACTGCGCCCTTAGTATTAGCAGGGGCGTGCAGTGAGAGCAAGAAGCTCGACCTTTTCCTAAGCATATATTTTGAAAAGAAACCGAAATAAGAGATTTATCTCTTAATATTCCTATTACAATAATACAGATTTCAATATTTTATAATATTCTGGCAGATAAATATTTAATTTCGATTTTTTTTCCAAATATATGTTTAAATAGAAGTCATGTTTCTTGTTCTCACTGTACGCTTCTGAGAATTAGAGTTATTTTGACAAGCGAGAAGTGATCATAGAAAGGCGTACTCGTGCGCATTTGACCATAAACAAGCGATAGATAAGAGTAAAGCGAAATTAAATAAAGTATTTGTAAAATATTCAGAAGCGCAAATTGTGCCAGTCACGAAATTGGTGTGAATTAAAGAATTGATCTCCAGTTAAAGTTGTTCAAGATTTAAGCATGAAAACGTTTTATTTTTAATAAAATGAAATTTTTAGTATTATTTTTATTTTTTATTTTGAATGAAATTTAATATAAATTAATTTTTATACAGGGTTATTTGTAAAACAGGACTATATTTCTGCTTTGATTATGAGTCGAAAATGTTCAAGCCATTATGACCTAATATCAATAGTTATGGAGATATGCGACATCAAAGTTTGCATTTTTTTTCAATATTTCTGACTTATTTTTTTATAAAACGTTGGACTATCATTACAGTAACTCATATCAATTACAAAAAATTTATTCGTCTCAATACAAGTTAAATAAAATGATAAAAACCCTGAAAAAATTCCAATTGGAAAGTTTTCCAATTGAAATTCGAAGGTTTTTATTTTTTATTTGACTTGTATTATAGGGAATGAATTTTTCATATTCGATATAAGTTACTGTAATGATAATCCAACGTTTTACAAAAAATAAGTCAGAAATATTGAAAAAAAATGCAAACTTTGATGTCGCATATCTCCTTAACTATTGATATTAGGTCATAATAGCTTGAAGATTTTCGACTTATAATCGAAGCAGGAATATAGTCCTGCGAGATTATTAATGTTTTACAAATAACCCTGTATATATCATTATTAAGTTCTGTAAGTTAAGCGATATTTTTATGTGATAGCTGCTTCGGTTTGCTAGGCCATTTATAAACACTCTGTATGATAATGGTCTAGCAAGCCGAAAAGCTGTCACATTTAAAATAACGCTTAAATTATAATTCTTGATAATAATATTAAAAATTAATTTATTTTAAATCTCATTAAAAATAAACATTGGGTTTTACAAACTAAACACAAAAAAACATAAATAAATGAATTTTGTCGACATACTAATTGGGTATTCTATAGGAGAATATTATATTCACATATATAAATCCTAACTTTAATGTTCTCCACATGCATGTTCTTGCATAAACGCGGGCCAGGTAATATTAACGCATATTTTTTATACCATTTATGCTTCACACGACCAAAAAATTAAAAATATTGCTCATGCAAAATATTTTCCATCGTGAATATGCATATTAAATATTAGCGTAGGCAAATGAAATACTTAAAGAAAATAAGTGAACGAATTAACTTTGTTTATCACCACTTAATTTTACCACCATTTTATCACTACAAAAATTAAGTGGTGATAAACAATGTTAATTTGTTTAATTATACTCATAATGAATAACCACAAAGTAATAGCAAAATACAATAGTACACTTAAAGAAAAATAAAGTTTTTATTTATTCACCGAAGACACTGGATAAAAAATTAGTTGGAGCACTGTTGTTACATTAAATCAATGTTTATATAATATTTCACACACTAATTGTTACTTCTTTATTGTTTCTTAATTCGCACGAATAAAGTTGTTTCCACCGCTTCGATCATTTTCGAGAATGTTCCGTTCATTAGAAAAAAAATCACTTTCGGTAGGCACTTGCACCGAATATCTATCGATGGAATCACTGTGCTAGCAACACACGCTGCACGATATCGCTCTGTCTGTGTACTTGTCGCTGTCAATTAACTTAGATATCACTGATTGCGCAGATGCGAACCGATCTCTTTATATGGATTATCGTTTTCTCGATGCTTCCGGAGTTTACGATAATGACCCAGTCGATTCTAGAGCTTTCGAGAGATTTCGACAGTGCGTGATTCCTCCGAATTCTACATCTCGCAAAAATATTAACAAACATTAATAAATAACCAAAAAGCGTCAACACTTCTCAAAAGATGCTACTCAGAACTAGCACCTTTATCGCCCCTTTCAATGTAGCGCATTAAGCCCATTAAGCCACTCGGCATAACAACCCGCCGAGAATCAAAATCGCTGCCCGTCCTGCGACGGGCGAGCGAGCCGAAATTCCGCGTTTAACGATCGGAATTCTCATACGGGCTTATGAATTATTTTACGCGAGTGTCAAAAACTGTCACACGGAGTTTATTATTGGCTTTTGTCCGGGCGGATCAGCAAACACATTTTCCTTTTGACTCTCTCTTAAAATGTTGCAGGGCACAAACACACCTCGCGAGAGGCCGCGGCAATAAAACTTAAAGTGTGCCATTTTTATGGGACGCTCAGAAATTTCGCGGCCGAGCCAGGGCTTCGCAAATCTCCGCTAATGCATAATCCCGATTGACGCTAGTCCCGGCACGGCGAGGAAACACAAAAGTTTTATGGCTGTTAAAAGAAGCGGACGCCGGCCGAATACGTCAGACGACATTTTAGACGTGTCGTAAATGTCGGCTTTTCATTAGTTTATAAGTAGTCGATAATATAATATATTGTTTGGATTTGTGAGTAGGCTTATTTACGCTTATGTAGTTCGCTCTGCGGTGAATGGCCCTGACCCCACCCAACCCTGGATTTGTTTTAGCAACCCCCATGCCGGATCTGCACTCCGTGCACATGCACACGCAAATAAACACGATAATTTTGTACATTAAAAAAAACTTTTGCTTATTCAGTTTTTATAAAATTCATCATAATAGGCTAGGTAACACTTCTTCTTCTTCTTCTTTTGTTAGGTTCTTGATCTGTGTTGAAAGGTCAGTCCTGGTCTTGCGACGAGGACGCCCAGCTCTCTCTCCATCTCTTTGGTGGTTTTCCTGGTGGTCGGCGTCCCTCTGGAATCCCGCTCGGGGCTCTGGAAAGTCTCATCTGCCCCATTCTTTCGAAATGGTCCCTCCAGAACGCATTCTCTGCCTGCTCCATCTTACAATATCTTGTATGTCTCCTCTGGAATCCCGCTCGGGGCTCTGCGAAGTCTCGTCTGCTCCATTCTCTCGACATGGTCCCTCCAGAAATGCCTTCTCTGCCTGCTCCGTCTTACAATATCTTAAATTTCGCAGGTTCTGCAGATTTCCTCATTGGGTACTCTGTCTCTGAGGGTCTTGCCCGCAATGGGTCTTAGAGTCTTCGTCCCGGTAGTTCTCACCGTGTTCGCTCTTGCTTCGATACCGTATATCATGATAGGTGTTATGCATGTTTTATATAAACTGACTTTGCTTTCCACTAGCATATGCTTATTGGCCCATACAGTGTCTCTTAAGCATCCGAGAGATAACTGCTGCTTTGTTTGTCTGCTCTTTGACTTTGTTATACAGATCGCTGTAGCTGGACATCTCCACCAGAAGGTACTTAAATTTCATAACCTGTTCTATGGTTTTATTGTCTACGACCAATTTACATCTTCGAGGTTGTCTAGATATTGTAAGACACTTAGTTTCCTCGACTGAAATGGTCATGTTGTACTAGATGTGTAACACCTATGCGCATATCTCTGATATTTTTAATTCCAGTTTAACACAATGTAAAAATTCGCTACTAAAAGCTCTACACCCTGCCGTCCTGAATTCACAATGCAATCACAAACAAATTAATGTACCTATTTGTTTAACCTTGTATATACTTTACACCTCCTTTTTCTAAATTACTGTTACAACTTTAAACAACTATCTATACTATACTGTCCATTCTGTTATTGTTTTTCTGTTCTATTCTAAAAGGTACTTCTGTGCCGTATATTGAATTAAATAAATAAATAATACATTCACAAATATAGACCATCTAAACGGAGTATAAAAAATATATTTTATAACATACAGGGTGTCTCTTAGTAGCAAAAAATGCGGGGGAGTCTTCTTCATAAAGTTTTGAATAGAAAATATTCTTTTCACTTTGGGTGAAATGTCGACAGTTACGGAGATAAGCGACATCGAATTTTCCTTTTTTTTTAATTTCTGACTTATGACAAAAACCTTACAAAAAATATTTTTCACATTTCTACAAAGTTTTAATCATTTTATTCGACTTGTCTCAAAGAGAATGAATTTTTCATATAAGCTACCGTAATAATAGTTTAACGATTCACTAAAAATAAGTAAAAGATATTGAAAAAAATTGCCATAACAACAGCACTAAAAATAATAATAATAATAAGAAATAAGCTTTTTTAATCTATCTTAACCTATAGTCCTCTAATAATGGTGGAAATTTTGTGAAATAATTCACGAAAAAGTCTATCATCAAAAATGACATTAAAGAAAAAATTGTTTGAGAGAATGGAAGTTATTGTGCTAAAATAATTGATTGCAATATAAAAGACATGAAATTATAAGTTTCATTCAGTTATTATTTACTTTCCAGCTTTGTGAAATACTCTGCACCTAATGAAATATATGGGAATTAACATCCTCATTTACTTCTATCGGGCGTAATTTAAAAAAAAATGAGATGCGAACACGGAATACGTGTCACATCAATATTCTTACTACTTTCAAATGAAGCTAAATACTTATGCTACGAAAATAGGACTAACTTGCCGGTCTGGAGTGAGATTCGAACCGCGACCTTTGGATCACGAGGCGAGAGTCCTCATCACAAGACCAACATGTTACTCAAAGACGCGCAGTTGTCCTGCGCGATGTTGTCTTGCGCCTAATTATGGGAACACACTTCAGCAGCTTCACCGATGACATTTCTGACTGCACTCCACAGTGTAAATGGGGTTGGACTATATAATAATGCAGGTGCATACTTCGATCGCAGGTGATTGCTGAAAATTATGATTTATAAAACAATCAAACGATTCGCGACGGGATTCGAAAGGCCCGACCGTAAAGTCTGCGTTCGATATGTCGAATCAAATTAAGTCTAGAAATTGCCGGCGTATAATGCTTTATGATACGGCCATACTGCCGCAGTCTCTGCTCTCCGCGCGCGCTCATTAAACCCATTCCAATTTAAGTCCGCGACTGACGCGGAATCCTCCGCAGAATCCAGGGACCTTCATCGTCTCGACCTCAGTCTGGACCGAAATGAGTTGCAGACGGAATAAAGTGGTAATTTTTTAAGCTTTTGCTGTATTTTGTTGTCTGGTGAGTTTAGGTTGTTGTTAGTGAAAATACTACGCAGTTGAGCTATTACGCACTCTGCGATTGATTTTTATTTATAGAAAAAAGTTTTGTATCGTTAATTACGGTTATTCATGTTTAAGGAATATAATTCGGGAGCATTTTTCCAATTCTGGGAAAGCGAGATTAAGAAAGGCCAATCCCAGGATCTAGGGACTAGCCTAGCTGTAGGTAACTAGAAAATTACAATATTATTGAAAGCGTGCGTGCTGTTGAAAGTACAATACAAGTTATTTATTTGAATTTTGGCTCTTATTAAACTCGAAAACATTATTATTATTAGAGTCATACTTTTTAATAACTTTGAATCTATGTTAGACTAGCTTACAGGCGCGTATTAGTTTTACATAAATCTATATGTAAATAAGAAATTAGGTATACTAATAAAAAGAAAACAATTAGCATAATTTGCACTTGAATTATCAATATGGTTCGGGGATCGGTGGCTCTCGTAGCCCAGTGGGTATGACACTATATTCTCACACCGAGGGTTCCGGGTTCGATTCCCTGTGAGGTCACAATTAATCTACGTGATTTACTCAAGCCTGGGTGTTTTAAGTGATATGTTTTGCTTCTGTAATTGGGCCTCTTGGCATAAGTAATGTGTTTTGCTTCTGTAATTGGAGTAAAATTAAAAAAAATGGTTCCTTTATCAGGATGCAGCATAGTTTAAAAATATTCGAAGTGTACCTAGACATCAACAAAAGCAAACATAAATATGAGGGAGTGGAATACCTAACTAAGAGTTGATTTGAAAACAAATTTAAGCTCTTTACCAAAAATTATTTGTGTATTTATAATATTTAATTTACTATATTTAATTAAAACATTTTTTAAAAAATAATTTTCTGGCATGTCACACAGTAAAATAAAAGGGTGTTATTGCCAACCACTAGTCAAAGAAGTGTACTTTCAAATTCATACGAGCACGCATACATATCATTTATTTATATATGCAAGAAGAAAATAGCTGATCATATATTTAAAAAAATGTCTAAGAGTAATCATTTTCTCATGAAGATTAAGGTATTATTAATGTAAGGATTTTAATTTGAAGAAATCTATACAATTATCTGGTGTATGTAATTTTAACAGATGTGCCTTATATTAGGACTCGATAAAAAATATAAATTCCCAAGTTTAATGCATTAACATTGCGAGCCTGGAATTATTTGTGCGTGAACTTAAACTAAAATATATTATTTAAAAATAAATCAAACATAATTTTTCTAGTTAAGGGAGCGTTAATAAACCACGTGATTCTATTTTGAAGTCTTTTGAACCTCTCCCTCCCTCCATGTAGCCCTAAGTAGTCTTGCCTCTCTACTCCTCCCTCGAGAGGAACTTAGTTTTCCCCTATTAATTCCAGAAGACATTTTGTGTTTTTTTCTCTTACCAAAACTATTTTAAAAATTAGTTTAGCACGCCACTAGCTCTACAAGTAACGTGTACGCACGACAGTGTGAATATACGTATAGCGTACCTAAAATACAAAAGTGTTGGAATTGTGGAAACGGAAATTTATGGAAATAAATACCCATAAAACTGCTCAGCATCAATGGTTTAACGAATTACCTGTTAATATGAGGATAGAAAAAAATTATGAGGCCTTAAAGAAAATTTAAAAAAAAAACCCTCAGTGTTAATTAAATTTTTATTTTATTATACATGTAATCTAATTACTTATTACTTAATTGTGTATACTTTAGAATATTTCTTTAATAATAGATAGTTTTAAATTTAATATTATTTATACTGCATACTGTTATTAGTTTATTTTACTGTTGTCTCACATAATTGCATCTTGATTATCGCATATTAGTAACTTTTTACTTCCTTTCTTTTAACTCGTGGCGTCTGCTTGTCTGGTTATCTGACGAAAAAACTTTGGATCGATTTTTAACCCTTTTCCCATGATCCAATCGAGCTGAAACTTTGCAAGCAGACTCGTGGCGACAATCAAGGAGATCTATCAAATTTTCGTTAAAAAAAATTAATTATAGTATAATTTTGAATTTTTCAAATTTTTAATGGTTTTTCTTCTTATATATAGGTACATAGTACGCACTACTTATTAATAAAAATATTTAAAATACAATGATACTCCTCTCCTACTCACGAGTTATATTACTCATGTAGAAGAGAAACACCACTGTAAAAACTGTCACTGTCTTAATTGTAAAAAAAATGTATTTATCTATTAAATAAAAAAAATAAAAAATATGCGATCGCATATTCCGTACAGTTGGCTCTGACTTTCCTCCCCTCCCCTCACGTAGCCCAGCACAGCATCCTTGATCGGGCCGCGTAGTTTATGTACAGTTGGCTCTGACTCCCCAATGCATGATTTTTATTTTACGCTTAGATTTTTAGATTGTACGCAGTGCGCGCCCTGGCGTGCACACGATGGTACTCGTGTATATTAAACGTTTGCTTGTCCTTGGCGCTTGCCTCGCAGTTCAGCCCTTTGTACGAGACGGTGAAGGTTTTATAGGGTTTTTAATTACTGCGCAGTGAACTATTTACGGGCGCCATAAACATCGGAGCGCATGACAAATCCCGCAGCCTCCCAGGCGACGGCCGCTGCGGGCCACAGTCGTGATGCTCCGTGTACGGATCTCATCTCCCGCGCGCAGAATCTCGGTCCAGGTTATCTGGTCAGCCAGGCGTCTACTCAATCTAAGGGGGGCTAAGGTTTATAACTTTTTTTTTTGCATTTTATTTTTTTAAATGAATATATAATATCGCAAGAATATTGTGTCAAAATTTCAAGTCAATCGGAGCAAAATTGACGAAATTATGAACATTTGAGCGATGCTCAGACTGATTTTCTATACCTGCTCGGGCAGCTGAGAGATGCGCTCACCTGAGGACTACCGGACGTGCTATTGTATTGGAAGAGTTTTGCGTAGACAAGGACAAAAAGATGCTGATGATGAAAGCTCTTTGCTGTGTAATCAACTGTGTGTGTAATCAAAACTACTGCACCGACCCTTTTGAAATTTTGAACACTATTTCTGTACATAATTTACGAGGTAACGCTGGAGACTTTTTTTCAAATTTTTATTTTTTAATAACAAATTAGCCAATTGTTTCCGCAAAAAATCGCGTTTTTCCCTTCAAAGTGTTCTAAAAAAATGAAAAATTGAAATTTCAAAAAACCCTCCCAGCGTTACCTTGTGAAACCTATTATCTAACAAATGAACTTTGACTTTTTGATTTCAGATGATCCAGCACCATGTTATGATGGACACCGCAATTCTACTTTTTTCCGAGACGCGTCCGAATAATTGCTGCCATTGCCGTATTTTTTAATATTTCTTTTTGAAAATTTTACACCATATTCTTCAAATGTCATCCTTTAATGTACTATTGGTTTTAATAAAGAGATTTTAACTGTGTCGTCACAAAAAATTCACAAAAACATGCCTTTTTTTGTACTTTTTTTTTTTCCCCCCCCCTTAAGGAACTGATATTCTCTCTTCATGGGTAACTTGTTGGTCTTGTGGTTAGGACTCTCGCCTCGTGATCCAAAGGTCTCGGGTCGAACTTCATTGCAAACCGGCAAGTTAGTCCTATTTTCGTAGCACAAGCATTTGGATTAGTTTGAAAATAGTAAGAATATTGATGTGATATGTATTCCGTGTTTGCAACTCTATTTAAAAAATATACTATTAAAAAAATATATCATTTCTGACCAAGATTCTGTTCTCGGTCCAGGTTATCTGGTCAGTCAGGCGTCTGCTCAATTTAAGGAACCGATGTTCTCTCTTCATGGGTGGGTGGCTTGTTGGTCTTGTGGTTAGGACTCTCGCCTCGTGATCTAAAGGTCGCGGGTCGAACCTCACTCTAAACCGGCAAGTTAGTCCTATTTTCGTAGCACAAGCATTTAGATTAGTTTGAAAATAGTAAGAATATTGATGTGACACGTATTCCGCGTTTGCAACTCTATTTAAAAAAATATATCATTTTTGACCAGGATATCATAACTATTAGCAGTAAGACTTTAAAGGTAGATTTCTGCTTTGATAATGAGTCAAAAATGTTCAAGCATCCTTGATATAATATCAATAGATATGCATTTTTTTACAATATTTCTGATTTATTTTTTGCAAAAAGTTGAACATCATTACATCACAACCTATATCGGTAATGAAAAATTCATTAACTTTAATACAAGTCGAATAAAATGATTAAAATCTTACAAAATTTAAAAAATAATATTTTATCATAATTTTTCATAATCAATGTAAGTTAACGCAATGATAGTTCAATTTTTTGCAAAAAATAATTGATGTAAAAAATATTCTTAGGTTTTCACGGCCACTCAGAATTGTCTGGTTTGTGTCTTTTGCGGTGTTATGCCATGTTTTTACGACCTTTGTGGCCAACTTTTCGGATCCCATTGCAAGTTCCATCATCAGGTAAAGTATTATGTTTACAGAAAAATGTTAAATAAGCTTTATTAAAGAATAGATGTTAAGGAATAAAATTGTATTTTTTTTTTCAATAATGACGGAGATATGAGCAAAAACTCAAAAACTTGGAATTTTGTGTTTAAGGGGGGGTGGGGGAGGGAGCACAAGGGGGAGGGGCGGGGACTTTTGAGGAAATACTCCTCTAATTAGGTTCTAACAACTGGCAAAAATTCAGCTTGTCTTTTTGTCAATTTGTTCCGACATGAGCTCATTTTTGGCCTTCATTGCCTGGGCTAACAATCCTACCACCTACATACGTTATTAAAAATTAAATTAAATTAAAACATATTTATGTTTCTAAATCAATTTCACTTTTAATGGTAGTGTATAAGATATACATTCCTCAAATAGGAGGTGTAGGTATATAAGGATTTACCAGTTTTCTAGGTGTATCATAAATAGTTAAATATCTGCTCAACGAGTTTGCTTTTATTAAAAATCTAGCTGTTACCCGTCAAAAATGACGGAACATTGATTTTTTTAAGGAATTTAAAAAAAAATCAAAATTTACAAATATGTAAGAAATAAGAATAATAAATGTATTGTACGGTATATCTAATTCACAGCTCCTTCCGTTACACGTACGAACCCAATACACCTCCCCGATAACTCAGGTTGCGTCTCGCGTCTTGAGTAACACATCTTCAAGGCTTGATATATTGTGACAGGCCGATTCGGAACAAGCGCGCTTTAGTGTTGCCATTTTGTTTGTTTTTGCCATCATCCTGATATCATATCCTGCGAGAAGGACTATCATAACGTACTTTATTGCCGCTCTCCTTCAATAAACTATAATATACCGACTTAGCCCAGTGGCGTACGTGTAAAGGAAACGGAAAGTGTGTAATAAGTGCCATCGTATAAATAAGTATTATTATTTATTTATTTATTTATTTATTTATTTATTCATACGCCAATCGGCTATATACATTGATTTTACAAAAATAATAGACTTAAATGAATGGATTAGGAAAATTGCACATATATAAAAAAACAATACTAGCATAGTAACAACATGGTATAATCGTATAGGGTTGAGGGTAATTTTAATATTGTGATAACAATCTTTTTGCCGCTGATGAGAATGAGACGTATGATTCATCGAAGAAGTTGATATCAACACAGTGGCTATTCACCAGATTGGCAATCCTATTTCTTGGGCCATTGTACACGTAACTTTTTGTGGATTTAGTGGTTTCTAACAATATACGCACTCTTAGATCCGGCCTAGCAGTGATGATGCCAAATTGTTCCAGGATCTCGGGCGAGTCTATCTGTCCGTTGACAGATTTGTAGAAGAAGGTCAGATCAGACAATTGTCTTCGAATGATTAGTTTGCTGATTCTAAATCTGTTATATACGGTCTCAATATCTCCTGGTGATCGTGTACGATGGGCGATAAATTGATTGTCACAAAAAAAACGAGCGATGATGTGTAACAACATTGGACATCTCACAATTAAAAATATCAATTGAGCTGCAACGGAAATGAACATCAAAATTTAAAAAAGCTAATTAAAAAAAGTAAAGTAAGTATGAGCATTTATTTATCGTTGAATTTTGCTGAACTAGGTAGGTACCGTATACCTACACAGGCGTTTTTATTTAGAAATGTGTTTGGACAATTATACTTTTTTATTTATTTTCTTTGATGGCGGTTGTGTGTCGCTATACATTTTGTATGAAAAATTTGAATAAATATTAAAATTAATCACATAAATTACATAAAATTTGAGAATGTAGGTAAATCATTAAGGGTATAAAAGAGTTAAGGTTGTTATTACGGTCGTTAGACATATTTAACTGTAACCGGTTGCAGATATTTTATGTTTTTGCGAACCGTATGTTTTTTTGAGAAACGATTCTCGACGTTTCGTTGAAATCTTATTCAACGTCATCAGGAGGACGACCTTTACCCGCGGGTAAATCAGTTAAATCATAAAGGGTAGTTATTGTTTACATTAATGTAAAAAAGAATTAAGTATTTATTGGATAGTTTCGAAGATATAAGCCAAAATATATCAAAGTTACAACATCCACACGCTTGACACCAGATGTGCAACATATATACAAAATCAGAAGCGTTGAATGTTGGAAGTGTGCGTCTTTGCTGTGATGGCACTTGGTGGACATTTATTTTTTTTCATCGCGCGCGCTCATTGGTCATATGAAATTGCGCGCGATTCCCCGGCGTCTATTTCCTGTTACGTATTTCCGTCCGTTTTCACGAAATCACTGCCACATATTGCAGGAAAGCGAGAGGAAAGATGTTACATATCAAAAAATCTATAGATAAAGTCGGTAATCATTCGGTTTTTGCACGAAATTAATAATTTCCTTTTGAAGTGTGGGACATCGTTCATTGAATTAGCCGTGTTCTTTTGCGCTTGTGAATCAAATGCAGGTTTTCAAAGGTTTGGCTGGGAATGAATGATATGGTAGGATATGAAAATTGCCAATAATAATGAAATGGCCTTTAAGGAAAACTGATTGTTTAATCAATGTTTATTCAATGTTACAAATTTTTACAATGTTTACAAAATTAAATTAAGCTTTTTTCATTATTGCTGAGAGTCTTAGCAGCAAGTAAACACTAAATTGATTTGACGCCCTGCCTGCTACACTAGTAGTTAAATGTATTATAGCAGACAGTTCTCTTCCAGTAGTATAATGTTCAAGAATATTTAGTATATATATAACATTTGTGAATCAATCTTATTGCCAATTAAAATTAAATAATAGTAATAATTAAATGTTTACAATTTAATAATGGTGTTAATTAAATCTATTATAGACAAAGAAAAAAATTTATCTGAATAAGATATTTAATAAAATAAAATAAAATAAAACAATTAAAAGTATTTAAAAAGATGAAAGTAAATGTTCTTGTAGGATTAGTATTTTTCAAATTTAGTTTATATCATGACTTTTAATAGGTTTTGGGCATGCTTCCTTCCCTTTTCATGCAGCCAGAGTTTCACATTGTATAGTATAATATCCTGGCAGAACCACCAACACACAGGTAGGTATATTAAAGGTTTTTAATGAAGAAACAAAATATTTCATTTAGGTATTTATTCATAAATTTTGATATTACGCGTTTGTTTGGTATAGCCGATAGACACTTGTCTTGTGATTAAAATATTATAAATATTTTTTAAAGAAAGCTAAGGGTTTGTGTTATGAAAAATGGAATAATTTGGTGGTATCCTGGAATGAGCCTCGAACCTTCGGTCACTTGAATACAAGGCGAGAGCGTTTTTGATAGACTAACAGGCGCAAATTTAAGTAAATCCATTTATCCTGTTGGACCGCCCCACGTACGTATTTTTAAACAGAAAAAAGGGTTATTGGTAACGTATTTTCTTCCACTACATCCTTAAAAAGGACATCCATAAACCACGTGGCTAATTAAGGGGGGGGGGGGGAGGTTAGATATAATGCTACGCTGGGCTAAGTGAGGGGGGGGGGGGTCAGAATCGAGGTACTTAATTCATTCATTTATTTTATTTGGTAAAACGGTGCGGAATATACAATCGATAAATCTGGGTATAACGGTTTGCATATACAATTTTAAGATAGTTTTGGTGGGAGGAAACAGCATAAAATATATTCTGGAATTAATAGGATAAAATTACGAATGGATGGGAGGGGGGGGTGGGGTGAAACCCAAAGCGAAACCCATGTTAGGGCTACATGATCGGAGAGAGGGGTTCAAGAGTTCTAAATGGAACCACGTGATTTATGGACGCTCAAAAATCGACTTCAACAACAGCAGTAAATTTTTCTACACTATACTATCAGAAGTGGCTCCTTCACCCCTGCTTGGTTATCACTGCGTGCTGTTTGAGGTGCGTGCTGCCCATGTTGAAAGTCACAACAAAATTATATAAAATTCTAATTATTTGAATGAATTTGAGAATTAAATAAATTCAAATTTAATACATGGCTAAATATATAAGAAAGCAGATCAAGCAAAATAATGAAAAAATATTTCCCAACAGATAAAGTACAAAATGATAAAATATTGAAATTGGACATTATTTTCGGAACAATATAATTTTATATGACAAAATTGACGGATTATTTATACGAACATTTTTATACGCCATTGCAAGCGCTTTCAGTAAACAGTAGGTACCTACTTTCAGTTTATATTTATACAATGATACATGTACTTGTTTTGAATTCATTCATAAACAGATGAGTACGTTATTCATTGACGCTTCGGTCACATGTATGACATGTGATGTCGATAAAAATCACAATGTGCTGCGCTGATGATTTTACATTTTTTATCACAGATAACATAAAATATTTTCATCATTATTGTCACAATGTGAAGGATTTTTAGAAAATATCGGACCGGATACAGAAAAACAGACGTTATTTTTAATTTAATTTTATTATATTTTTTTTAATTTTATTCTTTCATCCAACAGGGAGACATAATTGCTTGGTAGGACAAAATACAGGAAAAAAGTTAAATGTCTCCCACAATTAAACGATATATATACATATACACATACAATTTGATAGATCAAACAATTTTACAGTTTAATTTAAGGGTTTGGTTCTAATTTAACTTTATCATAAACATAAAAGATTTACGAAATAAATATTAATCAGCTTTTTTATCTTGATATTTTAAGGTTTGTACTCAGGTGCCGATTTAAAGTACTGAAAATGTTGAAAAATGGCAGGTAATTAATATAAAAACTTATATTAATTTAATTTAATTTAATTAGGCGACCCTCGTAGCCATGATACAGCTTTCTCACACCGAGGGTTCCGGGTTCAATTCCCGGTGAGTTCAAAATAGTTAATCTATGTGATTTACTCAAGCCTGGGTGTTTTGTGATATATTTCGCTTCTGTAGTTAGGCCTTTTGGCCTGTTGTGGCGTAAAAAATAATAATATCAAATTTAAAATATGTATTCAAATTGATGTAATTCATATTTATCAATTTATCGATAAAATTTTTTCTATCGTATATGAAAACGTTTTAGGATTTTCTACAAAGTTTACAACAAACTCTGTACTTATTTATCGTGATGTCGATCAATCTTAAAGATAAAGCATGTTTTTGATTAAAATAAATAAAATATTGTACATTGCTATTTTAATTTTTAACGCAGATTTTTTTTAAAGAAAAATTATGCCAATACAGGTGTTGTTGTAGTTTCTATGTGACGTGGAATGACACGTAGACCGACGAATGGATTTAAGGAAATTACATATTATGTAAATGTAGAATACACGCTAAGAATTGAGAAATATTTCTCAATATTTAGATGTGATGAAAAAATCCAGACAATAATTTTCAATAGTTTCAATTTACCTGAAAACCTGATAATAAAATAATCAAACCGCAAAAATTAGCCAAATTGACATACTCTTTCTGAAAATTTATAAAGAAGTTATACTTTTTTGGCGCATTCAGATTAATTTTCTTATTATAACGAAGTTTCGCACGCAGCATCTAGCGGAAATTACACAGCTGGACAAAATCCATCCAGTTGTGTCATTATTTAAGTATGTATTACTATTGTTTTTTTAAATTTCATTTCATTAATCCCTTTCTTTTAACTCGAAGCGTCTGCTTGCTTGTCTGTCGAAAAAACTTTGGATCAATTTTTAACCCTTTTCCCGTAATCCAATCGAGTTGAAACTTTGCAGGCCGACTCGCAGCGACGATAAAAATGATATAACAAATTAATAATTATAGTATAATTTTGGATTTTTCGAATTTTTTTATTTACTCCCTTTCGTATCGTCTCCGACTTTCGTCCCGACTCAAGCCCAACGTGGGGTAAGCGCCAAACCTGTTTCAACTAGTTAATGAGGAAGGGAGTATAATAATTTTTTTTCATTTCATTGCCGATGAATCGGCGTTTATTGCACAAGAATAGACATTTGATTGCTTGATACATATACATAATACAAATAAATTAGGATAATATTATGTAACAAACCTCTCGGCCACTACCCACCTCGCTAGATATATAGAAAGATCTGTTCTGAAAAGGTAGCTTTTTAAGCATTTTATCCCTTTAGATCGACATTAATTATTTTGAAAGAAAATACATACAGTAAAAAACAAGAGAAAAAATATAAAAAATATATAAAAGTAATCATGCGAGATGCGGGAAAAAATGGAAATAGGTTAATAATATGCAAACGATAGTTTTATATTTCTAATCGTCTTTCATATGGATCTACAAAAGGAAAGTTAGACTAAAAGTATAAGAAAAAAAAAATTAAATACCACACCAAAATTTTTCGCTTGATTTGGTCAGGTTTCATCATTTTTATGCGCACGGCGCAATGTATTGGAGATACCAGGGCAGCAGAAATGATTCATGTCATGTTATCCAGAAAAATGCAAGAAACAAGTTAAGCACATGGAGAAATAATCAAAAGTCACTTAGCAGACGATCCTTACTACAATCAATACCGTAAGATAAGAGTTGCCTTTTTATACGTAGCGTATAATATGCTTGCGCAATTTGGAAGTAGCTTGACTGTTGCGGGCAGGAATTGAGCGCTCGTATGTCGGCGTGTCTTTAGTTCCCACTCACGGCCGACAGTAATATTGCTGCGCTCCCGGTACAACCGATTATGATTTAGGTAGTCTTGTACGGCGATAAATATCCAACATACATCGCAAATGGCTCTTCAATTTCATATCGCAGTATAATGGCGATGGATCTCGAGATAAAAAGACGCGGCGCTTGCCGAGTGACGGATTTGGATCGAAGCAATGTGAAGAGTTTTTATTTTTTGTTGTGGGGAATAATGTTTCGAAAATCAAACACGACACGCACAATGCGAGCGAGCGTTCGTGCACTTCGAGAATTTTGGTATTATGTGCGCATTATCGAAGCCTCTCGAATGGTCCACGTGAATCTGGACCGCTCTCGAAGAAACTACAAACCACTAGAAATATGGAGAAACTAGTGGAACCTTATTGCTATTTATGTATAAAATCGACGATAGACGCGCACACGACACTGAGTTATTGTGACATATCTGGGAATACACAGATAAAAGCGAACCGTGCGGCGGCATTCAGTGTGTAGCTAGTAGTGTGACCAAGCAACAGATATAGTTGGTAATTACGTGCGTAATAGGCATGATGACAGTATTAAAGAATTAAAAAATAAGTGATTTTAGAGCTGAAAATATTTTGAAAAGATTCGAAAAAATGATCGAGTTGAGATTAATAAGATTTTCAATAAAATAAAAGTGTAAAATTGTGCGATCCGCTATTTTAACTGAAACATCAGTCAGAGCGAATGACGTCACGCCTCAGTACCCGTCACCGTGTCTTTGAACCGTTGCCATAGACACAATGCAATGTTTACTGAGGCTTGACGTCACGAAGATGAAATGACAGCAGGGGGCGTTCTTGCGTAAAATTAAAAATATAAGATGTAAATGCAATTATTTGCGTAAAAACTTAGTTTATTACTGAAATAATGTTATTTTCGGTAATAGTAGACGTGTACCTACAATATAGAATGTTATTTCAAAATCTGTCATCATGCCTATTCAGCGGAAGACAAATATGCAACGAATATTCTAGTGGCGTGAGTTAGTGCGAACCTGTGTGAAATATTCCAGAAACAATTGGTGTGAATTTAATAACGGTGCTCAGATTAAACTCGTGTCCAGTGATTTTGTTTAATAAATAAAAGTTTAAATAGTTTTCAGTGTCTCATTTGCCTCCCACACCCACGATTCCGTGGCTGTATCGTATTAAGTTTTTATGATTCAATACAGTTTTCATAATTTCATTTAAATAAATGAAATAAAAATGAAAATTTTGTGATAAGCAGGGATACCACTGCATTGCCGACAGATAAAGAATAGACGTGAAAAAAGACGTTTACAAATATGGTAAGCTCTTTATTTAATAACCTCTGTAATAAAATACCTTCTTCAGGATAACTGAGGCGCCGTACTGTTCAATCACGAATTGGATAATAAATCTTGAAATTTTGCATTAATCATAAAATACGAGTAAATGCAGTTTACACTTGGCAAGAAAAAAATGCTTACATCAACGACATACTGTGGAAACGTTTACATAGCATTAAAAGGAAAATTTTTCTGGTCCTTGCAGAACGTGATATCGTTATATCTAGTTTCAATTAACGCGAAACAAAATATGCTTAATGTGAAAGGTTCCGCATCTTAGAATAATACATGTTACATTAGAGTGCTACCGTACTCATCTCAATACATACTTCTTAGAGAAATAAGGCAGTCCATTTTAGTTTCTAACTCTGTTACTACATAATTTCATAAATTGTAATTAATTCACATTTGTTAACTTTTTCATACTATTGAATATATATTACTTCTTCTTAATACTTTTGTTATTGTATATTTACTCTGTAATTATTATTATTTTTTTATCTGTGTTATTTTATGCTTACTTTTGACATTATTATGTTATTTTATATTAACTCTGTATTCTACATATTTTATCTTTATTATCTTATACTTACTTTTACTTACTCTCTCATTTTATATTATAAGGTAATTAGTACAACATCAAATTGCTGTAAAAGGTTTTGTAACCGTTGAAATAAATAAATAAATAAATAAAAAATATGTTAGTTGGCATATCATCACCAAATTGCTAGGACGACACTAATAAATACCGCTACAGCTAAATTACATAAATAAAACGGGCACTATAATTAAACAATATGTAGATTCTCTATTAGCAGAGTCGTCGCCGAATTGCTTATTGTAAATTTCTGTACGACTTAACTTTCTATCGACTAGAGTCCGATTTCAGAGTCAATACTTCGATGATTTAAAAGTTAAGGTACGCCTTAAAAGCGCATTTTCAGTACAAAATAACATTTTTAAGGCGTACCTTGATTCGGGCATAAGTGATCGGCATCTGAGATTTCTTTGTGAAATATATTATATTATGACTTATTATAACTTTTCACTCTATATTATTACTTTTGTTGTTTTTGAATTTCTATAATATGTATTATGTTTTCCTTATGCTTCTGCTCGTTAGATACTTGCTTTTTACTTTATATTATATTTAGCTATATATATTTGTATCTGTATTTTAAGTATTTTCTTTTCACTTTATCTTATTTTTACATGTTATTTTTTTTCTTTAAACTAAATATTATATTAATGTACACTTTGTTTGTTTGTAAAAGGCCTGTAAGGCGTTAATTAATAAAATAAAATAAAAATAAAATCGTTTCATTTCGTGTTTCGTTCTCCGTGGTTTCATATTGAACCATTTCAACTGTAATCTATTTTTGGGCTTTGTTAAAGTATAGTACATATACGCTTTTGTGCCAATTCAATTAAAATAATACGGAGAAAAAACGAATAATAAAAATGAATTTTCACATTAAAATCGTTGTCTATGAACTGGACTATAAGATATTTTAAATGTCCTCCGAGCATCAATATAACTAGGATAATAAAACTGCGCTATTTTTGTCATCAAATCCAGTCAGCACCTGTAAGACAAAAAAGTTGAAATCATTGTATAGGATGGGTGAAGTTCGGAAATTCTTTTCGATAAAGTGGTCTAAGATTAATTTCAAACTTCTGAATCTCAAGCCGTATGTGTACTTGAACAATATAATGAGTCTGTCAGAGTTCTTAAACGTTTTCCGAGTACCGGGTCAGATGCTTATTTGCACGGAGAATAAAATGTGGGAAATCAAACAATGACAACCTATTAAAAAAATATTACATAATTAATTGAATAAATTTTTTTCAACAAAATTTTGAAACATATTCTCCAGTTCTTCATCCAAATTCCTACAATGTGGTTATGAACAATGATGACTTCGAATTTCGATTACTGAATTAATTGTGTGTCAGTCAGTTCTCGAGAAAGAAAATTTAACGACCTGGAACAGATGAAAATATCCCAAATTTTATACTAAATTCAGATCAGAAAGTTACGAATTACATTACAATATTCATATGTATATGTATGTTTAGTTGTATAATGTATGTGTGCGTTGCATTGTCGGCTGACTAACATCCAACACGAATGATTACAATCACGTAATTAATCCTAACGAAAGATTCTATAATAAAACATAAATGTATTTTTGTATAAAATGAATAATTTTTTAAGTCATCCAAGAGAAAACAAATGGAAAAAAGTGCTTAGGAAGATGCCGCATCTCATGGTTGCATAACATGAGGGACTGGTGCAAGCTAACTCGACTGAGTTGTTCCGCGAGGCGGTGAATAGGGTCGCAATCGCCAATAGAATAGAATATGGCACTATAAGACGAAGAAGAAGAAAACATTTGAATATTTTTAATTAAAATGATATGTTTCAAGAGCCTGATAAATTTTAAGTCAATTTTAAGCACCGATGTAAGTCACTTTCGGAGAGTTACACAGGGCATAAGGAATATAAACACGGAATCAAGGTCTCAAGAAAGTGGTGCAGTTAACACACCATAGAAGTTGCCACACAGCATGAACCAGGCATAGAGCATAGGTACATCTTCCTTCTATGGCAGGAGGTCTTGCATAGCCATAGGTAGCTTATCTTGCTTAACTAATCTGCTATTAAACAGAATTATTAAAGTGATAACGAATGTTGTCGCATCAAGATTAATACCGTTTACACAGTAGGCGAAGCTATGAAAATATATTAATGTATACACCATGAAAATACAATTAATTGGATGCGAAAGCGTGAAAACGAGAACGAGCATTCAATTTTAAAATATACTTAAAACTATCAAGTTTGAAATGTACTGTAATCTATCAAGTATTTGGCGCCCTGTTCTTACGACATTGATTCAACCTTTGAGAGACGTCGCAGTAAAGTCCGCCGACGTAACTAGTACATATTGCACACTGGCGAACTCTATTGTAGAAGTGAACATTCCACAACAAAGTGCATATAATTTACGGCCTCGAAAGCAGTAATCAGTCCGTCCTCTGCCTCCGCGGGTGAAGGTCGTCCTCCTGATGAATAAGCATTCAACGAAACGTCGAGAATCGTTTCTCGGAAAAACATACGGTTCGTATAAAATATCCGCAACCATTTACAGTTAAATATGCCCAACGACCGTAATAACAGCCTTAACTCTTTAGTACTTTTTCATAATTTGTTTAGTTACCTGTGATTTTGTTTTGCACATGTAGAGCAGCATTGGTTTAATATTTTTTTATATGAAAAATGTTGTTTCTCGAACAATTTATTGAGGGGATAAAACTCGTGGAAGTGTATTTGATTTCATTTCTTTCTTAGTAGGGGCCATTCAAGTATTACGTAAGCAGCAAAATGGGGTGGGAGGGTCTTAGCTTTGCTTATTTTTGATGACATGGGGGATGGGGGGGTCTGGATGATAATTTCGTCAGCAATATTTATTTATTTTTCTGATTTTTCAGCAAAATTTAGTAGGTTCTGATTCTGATTAGGTAACCCTACTTGGGTATACTCGTATATATAAAGCGAAAAGTATGTTCACGGATTCCCCAAAATAATTGATATTGCTTAATCGCTCTCATGCGATGTTTTATGGTTACATTGGAAAGAGCGGAAGTAGGGAAATTATTGCGCGCGCTATTCATATTTATCTATTTTTCATACTTTTTTTTGTAAAATTTAGAATATAGGTACTGATTTAAATACATAATACTGCTTGTATACAAAATATAAATACCAAATAAAAATATATATAAGAGGAGGGAGTAAGAGCTTTGCTTACTTTTGCCGACAAGGGGCCGGGGGGGGGGTTAAAAATTACTAAAATTCTGCTTACGTAATACTTGAATGGCCCCGTAGGTAATATTGCAAAATAGTATATCGTTGAACCCCAAATATTCCTACGCCATTTTGCATCGTCTTCAAAGCTTTTCGAAAAATTGTCCCGAATCAATCGCCAATTTAAACTTTTGTTCCTCATTTTACGACACGACCATCGCCGGCGTCGGCTGGTTGCGACACTCGGCGCGCGCATGTAAGGCCCCGGCTTCGCTTCTCTGTCGAGGCCATTAACAGATATGACATGGCCATAAAATCATCTCGGCGATCTCGACATGGGAACCCGCGGCTTGGACGAAATTAAACGATCCAGCGGGCCGCGGCCTGGATCCGACTGATATTATTGCCAACTTGCCGGTATGCATGATGAGATGCTGCACGCGATAACTGGTTTATGGTCGGCATAGCCTTTTTTTATAAAAAAATACTCCACACTATAGAATTTGCCCTGTATTAGGATGGGGTTCAAGTCTTCCGAGCTGTTGTCAGCAGTCCATAGATCTAAATCCGGAGGATTTAAACAAATCAATATTGTTACAGTATTATAGATAACTACTTAAATCGCCGAAAATTTCCATTCAAAGACACCATGAATTTTTGATAAAAAGACAGTTTAAAATTATCTTAGTCATATTTTTCATAACGAGCGTACGTAAATTTTGTAGTTGGATCTAACTACAAAATTTACGTACGCTCGTTATCAAAAATTTGAAAAACTAATTTCAATAAGAGTATGTATAAGTATTGCTAAAATTCTTCGGTAATATAGGGTAGGGCGGGGCTAATAGTCCCAATTTTCACTTCAAGATTTATAATCCTTAAAATCAAGTACTTATTGCCAACTAAAAAGGTTTTACGAGACTGTATACGAATCAGCTTGATACACAAATAAACAAAAATGTTTTTAATTATTTCGTTCGGGAGAAATGTAGCAACAAATGCAAAATGAAATTATGGACTTTTTGCCCCTCTGACGGGGTAAGAAGTCCGAAGCTTGGGGTAAAAAGTCCATTAATCCTAGTGACTAACAAATTGGGTATTTGCGACCATTTCGGGGGTAATTAAAATCCATTACAGTTAAACCAATTTCTTTTAATACAACAATTTAATAATACAAATTTAGTAAGCATATTCAACATAGAATTTAAACATATCTAGATTTTTTTTTTGATCCTCAGTAAAAACTTAGCGTGTGGGAAGGCAGCCAAAACGTATATTACCTGGATGTTCCTTATATCGTACAATAAACCTTTTAATAGCTTTCCTGCAGATGCTGTAGTCTTTGCAGTTCGACACAACTTTTTATCACATTTAATGACGGAATCTGCAGTCTGTTTCATAATATCCAGAGGTGTGGTTCCTCTATTAGTCATTTTTTGTAATTACGCATTCTGAAAAAGAAAAAAAACGACTATTTAATCACGTCACTGCATTAAAATATACAGGGGCAAAAAGTTTTAATGCGGGGCAAGAATTTCCGTTAATGGACTTCTTGCCCCATACCTACATCTAGTGATTCGCTTGGTTAGAAAATAAAAACGGTAAGCAATTAGTAAAACGTTCTGACATGCATTACTTATGGACATAATAAGATGGAAGATCGAACATACCTTAAACTTTTCTGTACCTTCTGTGTGGATTTATAAAAGAATTTCAATCGAACTTTTTTTTTACTTTTTGGCTCAAAAAAATTCCGATAGACATCCTACTCAAGTATGCGTTCGGCGCCGACTGGCGACTCGGAGCATAGTACTCGCCCCAATCCTACTCCTAACCCCCTGTAGCATTTGTTTCTAACACTGTTCTTTAGTGAGTTATGTATTTCGGGACTTCTTACCCGCCGGACTTCTAGCCCCGCTCTACCCTACTATATTGAATCAATTATTTTAACATTTATAATGTGATTTAATACAATCAATGCGCAGGATATAAACCAAAAGAATATGATTTTTTACGAAAAAAAAAATCTTGACAAGATATCACATAATGCATTGACATATAAAAGCATTTATAACGATTGTTTTTTATTAATCTTTCTTATAAAAGTAAAAAAATATTAGGTCCTTACATATGAAATTGGCGTTTTGCCGTACTGGCAAATTTGATCTCAAAAATCTTCTCTTTGGATAGGAATTCCAAATCCAAATTTATACAGCTATTTACTCATGTATTTGTGTTTTGAAAATTATGATTCATTTGTTTTTTCCTCAATTGTTTTTTTCTTTGCGTCACTCAGTTTACAAAATGAAAAACTTGAAATATCGCGTTATTTACGAGTACGAGTTCCACCGTGGCACCAGTGCTGCAGAAACGGCTCGAAGGATTAATGATGTGTATGGCGACGGTGCCGCAAAAGAAAACACAGTGCGTTTTTGGTTCCAACGTTTTCGTTCTGGAAATTTCGACCTGCAGAACAAGCCCCGTGGACGGCCGGATACCAAAGTTGATAATGAAGAATTGAAGGCTATTGTGGAAGCGGATCCATCGCAAATCACATCCGAGTTAGCTGCAGGCTGCGGTGTTAGTGATAAAACTGTTTTAGTCCACTTGAAGCAAATTGGTAAGGTGAAAAAGCTTGAAAGGTGGGTACCTCACGAATTGAGTGAAGCAAATCAACAAACGCGCGTTGACTGTTGCGTTGCATTACTCAACCGGCACAATAATGAAGGGATTTTAAATCGAATCATTACCTGTGATGAAAAGTGGATCCTGTACGATAATCGGAAGCGCTCATCGCAATGGCTGAACCCTGCCGAACCACCCAAACCATGCCCCAAGCGAAAATTGATTCCAAAAAAGTTACTTGTGAGCGTTTGGTGGACTAATGCTGGTATCGTTCACTACAGCTTTCTTAAATCTGGCCAGACGATTACGGCAGATGTCTATTGTCAGTAACTGCAAACCATGATGGAAAAGCTAGCTGCTAAACAACCGAGGCTGGTTAATCGCTCTAGGCCACTGCTGCTTCATGATAACGCTAGACCACACACTGCACAACAGACGGCTACCAAATTAGAGGAGATTCAATTGGAATGTCTAAGACATCCACCGTACTCTCCGGACCTTGCCCCAACAGATTACCATTTTTTTCGAAATTTGGATAACTTCTTGCAAAGGAAAAAATTCAACTCCGATGGGGCAGTCCAAACCGCCTTCAAAGACTTTATTGATTCCCGTCCGAATGGTTTTTTTAGTAAAGGGATCGATGAACTACCTATGAGATGGCAAAAGTGCATAGATAGCAATGGTACATACTTTGATTAAATAAATATATTATAATAAAAAAAATCGGCTTTATGTTCCTCCCATACTAAACCTCAATTTCATATGTAAGGACCTAATATTACTTACATACATTTTTATTTTCACTGTATTCAATTTTTTGTATTTTTATATTTTCATATTTAATATGCAGCAACGAAATGCCATTTCCTGGTGGACAATTATTTATATTTCATAATGAACTGTATGGGAGACGATTGAACAGAAAATATCTAAGATTGTATGAAAACTTTACTATATTGGAGCTAGAACAGCAGTTTTGCACCAGGGCGGATAAACAAGTATTTTTCACTCAGGGCAACAATATAATGTACTGTAATATATTATTATGTTTTGGCTAGGCACGTACATATATACTTACTTCGATGAAAAGAGCATGGTCGAATTATCTTGTCTACCACCGACAGAAATATTTAAATACATTAACAATTGAATAAATAAATCAGTTTGCGGAGTTTTTTTAGTGATGCTTTATGACCGACCAACCAGCATTTTATTTTTTGCAACAAGAAAAAATAAACATTTTTTTCGTCACACAGTGAGTCCGACGTGAGCCGCGGTATATCAGGATAACATGAACGGCAGTAGCAATGCGTGCCAAACAAACACAGACAGCAGAGAATCAGTGATATCGCATGCCTCCGTACAGTAGAAAGGTTAAACCACTACTCTGGTGCCGCTTTCTGTTCGATGGATAAATAGAGACCGTTCTTTAAATTGGTTGGATTTACCCGAAGCTGATAGTAGAGTTTTATAGATGGTGATTATCGGATGCGCTCAGTCGGCGGGAAATGTTTTGTGATTCACACAGTTTTAGTGAAGCATCTTCAGTTACCTCTTCGCTGTCATATACTCCGGGAATACGGACTACTCAAACGAAGAAGATTTTATTTGCTATTTTTGCGCAACAATTGTAAATAATTCAATAAATTATTGACATTATTTGATTTTTTATTGATATTTTATTGATGGATTTAGCGTTAACATTGTAGAGATTATTCATTATGATCATCATTAAGGGGAGTGTAAGGTTAATTCGTACAAAAAAAGGCATGTTTTTGTGAATTTTTTGTGACTACACAGTTAAAATCTCTTTATAAAACCAATGGTTCATTAAAGTATGACATTCGAAAAATATTGTGTAAAATGTTAAAGAAGAAATATTACAAAATACGGCAATGGCAGCAATTATTCGGACGTGTCTCGGAAAAAAGTAGAATTGCGGCGTCCATCATAACTTGGTGCTGGATCATCTGAAATTAAAAAATCAAAGTTCATTCGTGAGATAATAGGTTTTCCTAGGTAACGCTGGGAGGGTTTTTTGAAATTTCAATTTTTAATTTTTTTGGAACACTTTGAAGTGAAAAACGCGATTTTTTGCAAAAAAAAATCGGCTAATTTGTTATTAAAAAATATAAATTATTAACAAATTTGAAAAAAAGTCTCCAGCGTTACCTCATAAATTATGCACAAAAATAGTGATCAAAATTTCAAAAGGATCGGTGCAGTAGTTTTGAAGTTATGATGGACACAGACTTTGAAAACGTGAGATGTGGGGAAAACGCTTTAAAGTTTTGCACACTGTAAAATTCAAAATAAAACTCGACACTTATTTTATACTTACACATAATCGTCAATGCCATGTTCACACAGCAAAGAGCTTTCATCATCAGCATCTTTTTGTCCTTGTCTACGCAAAACTCTTCCAATACAATACGGTAGACCTCAGGTGAGCGCGTCTCTCAGCTGCCCGAGCAGGTATAGAAAATCAGTTTGAGCATCACTCAAATGTTCATAATTTCGTCAATTTTGCTCCGATTGACTTGAAATTTTGACACAATATTCTTGCAATGTTATACATTCATTTAAAAAATTAAAAATAAAATGCTAAAAAAAAGTTAAAAACCTTACCCCCCCCTTAAATTAGGAAAAACCAGCTTGATTCATTTCTCCCCCGCAAGAATTCACGACACCGAAATGCATATTAAATTCACCATGGACAAAAACGATGATAATAAAATTCTAAATTTTCTTTTAATAAATAATTAACCACAAACTAGAATTGAATATTTATCGTAAACCCACATAAAAGCGCCCTTGAGGTGACTATTCGCGAAAACGGCGCTATATAAGTTATCCAAATATTATTATTATTATTATTACATACGCAGACACTTATTTATGCACATTCTTCTCATCCCCCGCACACAAATTAGTTAGTTTTCCTTCAATGCATGATTAATAAATATTCCTTTCAATAATACTGATAAAACGCCAGGAAAGAAGAAGAAGAACCGCGAATTAAACTCTTATAATAATTGTAATAGCAATGTATTAATATAAAAATTGTTAAATAATAAAAGATTAAGTGATCGCTTTTTATATTCCGGGAATTATTTTATATTAATTAATAATGATAACATTTCATGGAGAAAAATAATATACACAGGCCCATTTATCTACTCAAATTACTAAATTTCTCTCGTCTAATATTAGACCCAAAGTAAAAATTAAATAATTTAGAAAAAAAGCGGAGCTTACGAAATTTTATGCGGTGATTACAATAGTAAATACATCGGTCAACTTCCAGAAATCTCAACATTAACAATATCTTCGTTGTTTTTCTGAATATGCGAACCACAATATATAATATCTTAATTTTTTTTATTCATGTTGTATTAAACTTCTTCAACCCATCACGCGTAATGATAATAAAATGAATAATATTGAAAGCTTGGAAATTAAAATATGTTTGAACTCAGGTATTAATTTACTTAACAATATTACTTTCATCAACTCTTAGTAATTTTGGCCCATTCTGTCAGCACAAAACCATTATTTTTATTTGAACATATGCAATTATTTATATTTAAACCGAATCAATGTAAAAATTTTATAAGTAAAAGCAGTTTTGTTTGATACTTCACCTGTCGATGAGAGATTCTGTTTCTCTCGAAACTTAAGAAGAAACTTATTAAACTCACGTAGAGGTATCAATGTTAATTTTTTTTTTATCAAATGACAAACAGATTTACAATGCCTCAAGTTTTTAAAGTAATAATAATAATTGTTTGTACGCGCAATGTATGATTTGAAGATAAAGCAAAAAAAGTCGTGTTTCAATAGGAATCAATCTATCATACAAAATATAATTTAATGGTGCTTTCTTGTGGTGATTTTCAATGAAGTAGGAAGTCAAAATCTGCAATAAAGTGATATATTTAAGAAACTACTATATGGGATATAAAAGCAAAGGCAGCAATATCCAAAAAAATTGAATGGAGTCATGGAAGATTACTAATTTATAATGTACTGAATTCGAGATTTTATAGGAAACAAAGCCAATAAATTTATAGAAAACATGATTTTGGAAGGGATAGATACGAAAATTCGAGAATTCAGTACATTTTAAATTAGTAATCCTCGGTGATTGCAGTCAAAACATTTTTATAATTTTTTTGAATATTGCTGCCTTTGATTTCATACCCCACATCTAAATATAATCATTTCGTTGTCTGTCTGACCGTCTGTTCATATTTTGGTCCGTAAATTCGTAAAATATTAGTATAATTAGAGTGTGACACGCAATCAGCTCGCGGCTAATGTTGCGCGGTCGCGCAAGTGTCTTTATTAATTACTAGTAATTCCCGTGATTTTTCACGGGTGTACGTGCGGCTAGTATGTATATTTTTTTAAATAGACATGTGAATATGGAATATGTTTCACATCAATATTCTTATTATTTTCAAACTAAGCTATGTATTATGAAAAAAAATATAAAAAGCCTGTATTATGAAAATAGGACTAACTTGCTGGTGTCTTGGAATGGGGCTCGAATCAGTGATCACCAGATCACGAGCATCATGACCACTACACTAACGAGCTACTATTTATGATTTATTTTTATTTCCCTATATCTAACAACGTGCACATTTTTATACAAAACATTTGAATGCGCCCGGTGCATAATGTTCATCATAAATTAGGCCATAAGTGATTTTAAAAATATTTTCTACAAACCCCGATACATAAACATTTATTGGGTGATTTTTTAAGGCTTTACGCCACACGTGACATCGGGGGCTGCTACCCTGAGGGAGGGTTATTGCTGATCTAATGCGCCGCGCTGGGAATTCTTGGAAAATGTAAAGTGAACATTTTCGCGTTATGCACTTTTACATCGCTGTTCTGTTTATTCTCAAAGGATTTGAGGTTTATTTATATTGTCACTTGTTTTTTTGACTTTAAGCGTTATTTGTAATATAAAAATATTTTTATAGCATGTCATTTGCTTTCTATTTCAATAACACAAATTAAAGAGTTGTGATAGATATTGTAACGTAATGGAAAGCAGTAGGAATAGCGCACTGTCTGAAACTCTTGATATTATCGCCACAACATTATCGAAGGATCTAGAACGGCCTATAACAATCTAGAATTATCTATAATATTCGAGAAACGCCTGGAATAACCCTGAAGCGACGGGAATCTTCTCCTAAACACTAGAAAGGAAAAGGTTTTTCTCGAACGTTTGAGAATAAATACCGGGACTACGTCGCGGTACGAGAGTTCTGTTTTTGACAGTTAGTTCAGCGCGAAGTAAATCACGAGGCAATGTTCAAGTGTGCCCAGTATCGAATTTTGGAGCGATAGATACCAGGAAATAATCGGGCGAGTACTTTCCGAGTGGCGAAATAAATAAGAGTGCTTTCTATGTGCGAGAATTGAATATTCTACGAGCGATAAATAAAGAGTGTTCCCAGCGATAATAAAGTGTTCATATACGTGTGATATATTGTGAAATAGTGCAATTTTAAGAGTAGCGTTAAGTTTAATTCGTGTTAAGTGACTTTGTCCATTTACTAATTAATTAATCACTAATTAATTTCCAGTGTTTTCATTTGTCTCTTCCTAGCCACGATTCTTCATACATAAAAAACCAATTTAGATCACTAAGAAAGATACAAAAAATATGTTCATCAGCGGAATTCGAACCCCGAACTTTCTAAGCCTGAAGACAGCTTTACAAATTAAACTAAAATGATCGTACGTAAGTCATCAAATTTCATCTATTTGTATACGATTCCATGTGATTTTTTTGTTGTTGATGGATTTTTCTGTGCATTTCAAAGTTTTTTTTTCTGTATTTACGCGTACCATAAAACCTAAGTTACTATATTTATCATTATTTCAAATGCTTAATGGCATATCACAATTTCTACGGTAAATTTATATGCTTCTATACCATTAAATAGTAAAGACAACAGTTAATATATTTGATCATACGAATTCGTAATCTGAGGCTTGGATAATAGTATTTTTCTGTCTTTGTAGAGCACAGGACATCACTGTCATTAAGAACTTAAACCATCCTGGGATCATGGAATTTATATAGTAATTTGGCCATTTTTTAAGAGGTGATTTTCTTAGGGAAAAATTGATTCCGATTTTACAAAAAAACTTTTTTCCAAATCGGATATGCTACACCATAAATATTTTATTTGTCAATGAGTAAATTATCTTATTTTCTCTCGGAAAAATGTGCACTAGGAAAAGTTGCATCTCAGTCATGACGAAGGAGCTCCACGGAATGAAAATTATGCAGCCATTTTTCTTAAATTTCCTATAAAATAATAGTTTAATATGTACCTTTATGAAAAAGGAAAGTACATAATAAGTGTCCTTTTTGTAAAAATTCACCCAAATCTATCTAAATTTCAGGATCTCAGGGTGATATAACCCCCCAAGGACCTGTTTATAATGCGCCTATTATATAAGATATTAATAATATATAGTATGCCATACATACATAAAAATAATATTGCTTTATCCTAGACTCTAATTTAATGGCGTCGACATCTATATAATGTTTCATGGAAATGACAAATTTCTAACCATTGATGGCGATAGCGTGGTAGTATTGAATATAGTAATAGAAGTACATAAATACCATAAACACAACTTTCCAAATTTGATAGAAGTGTGGTCGATCAGGTGTGGAATCGGTGAACGCATCGCATTGTGTAAGCCCCGTAAACGTCCAAAAAAATATATAATTTACTAAATAAATAGTTTCGTCTCTGTCTATAATTTATGAGTAGCTTGTTGGTCTTGTGGTTAGGACTCTCGCCTCGTGATCCAAAGGTCGCAGGTTCGAATCTCACTCCAGACAAGCAAGTTAGTCCTATTTTCGTAGGACAAGCGTTTAGCTTAATTTGAAAATAGTAAGAATATTGATGTTACAAGAATTCCGTGCTCACATCTTTATTTAAAAAAAAATCTTAAAATAGTGTACGGTTAAAAGAAAAAACGTAATCTTACAATATTGGAGGGGTACAAATACAAAGGCAGGAATATTCAAATAATTAAAAAAAAATGTCGACAATACGTTATTTATAATACTGGAACACTAACTTCAAGTGAATAAATTTTTGACAGTTTAACGACTTTTGAATTATTCCCAATAAGACGTAGGTTTTGATAGGTAGTGATAGGTTTTTTGTATTTATCTTAGATTATACCGGGACCTCAGTTATTCTGAAATATTGCTGTCTTTCTTGATATTCTTGTTTGTCACGCGTAAAACCCATATCTGAGACTTTATTCAAGGCTCCAATGTGGTTGAGGCCGCACCAACCCATGCACACTTGGCGTAGCTGAGAATACTTTGACGGAGTGCGTAGTGTACCATTTTTGGAAGACTGAGATTCATGAAACTGCGCGGAGTTTGTATCGGTTTTCTAATTTAGGAGCTTGAACATTCTATGTGCGGAGCCTTTTATTCCTTTTATACAATGTTTAAGAGTATATCTCTAATATATAGTCATTTTTGTGTTTGTGTTTTATTTTAATTTTTTTTATTTATTCTTAAAATAGGTAATATAATAAAATTTATATTTCCTAATATATACATTGTAAAATATCATTTATAAATATGTAAAATATCAAATATATTTCTAATCAAAAGAACGTATTACAAACTCTCTTAGTTTTTTCTTAAAAATTTTCATATTTTTTTCATCTCTAATATCCTCTGTACATCACAGAAGTTTGCGATCTTTTTATCTTTCTGAATGGCAATCTTATTTCATCTTTTTTCTTGTACAATGGTCATGTTCATGTTGGTTTTCTTTTATTTTTCTTACTAATTCAAATGTAATGTTGTATCCATTAACAATTTTGTATATAAGTAGAAATACATTAAATTTAATTATTTGTCTAAATGACATTATTTGTAGACTTTCTAACATCAACTTGATTCTTGTGTATCGATTTCTTTTTAGTATTATTCTTAATGCTTTATTTTGGAGTATTTTTAACTTTTAAATTCTTCTTCATTAGCCAAAAATAGTATACTGCTGCAGTAGTTGATGTGAGGGACTATTATTGCGTGCAATATATAAATTTTATTTCTAATATGTAGTCTTGCTAATGTTTAAACATAAAAAAAACTGTACAGGTAGTTGCTTCAGAACAGACCTTATCTAGTGAAGCAACTACCTTCATTTATGTGTATAAATTTAAACGAAATAAATAAATAATAAAAAAAATAAAAAAAATATCTCTCATTAAATATCGAAAATAAAATACCCACGGAAAGATTTCGATTTTCCGTTCCAATATTTTGAGATCTGATGCACCCGGGAGCCTGAAATACGGCCGCCTGGCCCGCCCGTATTTCGTGCGGGGCACGTGATCTGCAGCAGTAAGATTATCGGGAAATAAACACGGCCACCCTGCCGGCACTTAGTGCAATATGCATGGCGGCCGGAGGTGCTTTATTGGATTGCCCTCAACGGCGAACGCGGGCGGGGGTGTGAAACACCCCCACGACCTCGGAGACAAATTGAACGCAACGCGATTTTGAATGGTGCAAGTGCGATTTTGAAAATATTACCAGCATTATGATGTCTCTTTAACACTAAAGGGCTATTGAAAGTCGTTTCAACTAACACGGCGAACATTTATTGCTTTCTTTTTCGAACTAGTCAACTACAACAAAAGGGAAGGTCCGATGATTCACGGGAAACTCGTTTCAAAGGAAAATGTTTCAAAATGAATAAATAATTAAATTAATAAAAATAACTTGGTTAAACACCACTATATTTGTTATCGATTCCGACCAAGTTACGCTACGACCGTAGCTTCTTCAAAATCTTAATTGACTAAACATTAAAAAATTATGTGCTTATATACTAGTGGTACATCAGTGTGAAAGGACGGAGTGCCAATAGTGGAGGTAGGGGATGGGAGTGCGCAGGTAATATTACTATTAACATATTTAAAAGTGGACTAAAAGATAAATTTATGATTTTACGATTCATATTAATGGCTTTTCTTATTTCTAATGCCTCTAAATTATCTAGTCTACTACCTATTCCGTTTTTATGAATAATATTAACTCCTCAACTATTAAATGAAAAACTAACTCCTGAACTATTAAACTAAAAATGTTTTTTTGTATAGAAATAAAATAAGTGTAAAAATAACTTAATTTCATAAACTTTTTCTGATATAAACGTCATTCCTATTATCACTCAGTTTACATGATAAATTAATAATAATATATCATCACCTTAGAGGGAAAACTCACTTAGTGACATTAGAATACTTTTGAGAATACTATACTAATGATAGATAGATAGATAACTAAGAATAGAATACTAATGAGGTTTAAACATTCAAAACGTGATTAAAAAAAAATACGAGTAATTTGTTGTTTTTTTGTAGTATTAAGATATTTGGGTATTTTATTTTTGCATCTGTTGGTAATAATAAATATAATTTTTCGAGAAGCTTCTTGACTTCTGAAATAGCCACACACACAAGTGTTTCCTAACCTTATATTATAAATGGCCTCTTACTCCTCACTCCAAGGCTCACGGAGTTTCTGATATATATTATGACGTGATCGAAAGGCCACGAGGGAGTTCGCCGGGATGCAAATACATAGAAATTGAGGGTCCGATCCACGATTTCACCGAGGTTCACTTAATGTATTTCGTAACGTATTTTCGATACAATAATGTCTTTGACAGATACTTTCCATAATTATTTAGAAATCCATCAATCTGTAAACATTTAAATGAATATAATTATTAATAAACTAGCTGTAACCCGTCAAAAATGACGGTACTTTTACATGTCGGTTCCTAAGAAATATGTATTTATTTACTTTATTAAAAAAATCATAAATTAAAAAAAAAACTATTCGTAAAAAAAAAGAAAAGATTTTATTTTCGTAGTGTAGTCACTACAGCAGAAGACGCCGCAGTTTGTGAAGATATCGTTTATTAAGCAACTATTTGCTTCCTTACTAAGTTTTATATATGTGTATATACAAAAAGGGGTATATCAAAAAAAAATATTAAATGCAGTCATCGAGGATTATTAATTTATAATGTACTGAATTCGAGATTTTATAGAAACATAGCCTATAAATTCATAGGAGAGATGATTTTGGAAGGAATGGATACATCAAATCTAGAATTTAGTACATTTTAAATTAGTAATCCTCGGTGATTGTATTCAAAACATTTTTTGGATATTGCTGCCTTTGCTTTTATACCCCACATATGTAGTCTATTTTTCAAACATCCCACACATACGGTGGTGGCGTCTTCCGTAAGTCCCGGCGTTCGAGTTCGATGGCCCAGGGTTCAAGCCCCGTCTGCGGCCGTTTTTAATTTGGTTTTGTAGCGAATTAGAATGAAATTACGGATGTTATACGAAATTACGCAGACGGACGGACAAACGGACGGACGGATGGACGCACATTATAATTGGGATATGCGAAAATTAATCTTTGAAAAGACTTATCAGTTCAGCTACAATGGAATAATTCTAATAATTAAAAATAAAATATAACAATGAGCTGGTGTTATATCAAAAACGATTGTCATATCCTTGAAACGATAAATGCTAACTATATAGGTGACTTAGCCGAACTTTTGAATTTGATTCGCGGTGGCGAATATTTCTTTACCGAAACATTGTAATTAAAGTTTGTAAATATGTGAGTATACAATAGTTATTTTATTTTGCTGGACAATAAAATCACTACATTTTGTGACAACGACAGCCGAACTATCTAATAACACAAATAATGTCATGATATATAAAATAACAATAGTTTTTAAATATATGTAAAGTACCTAATTAAAAAGAGAAGAGATTATTTTGATTCATAATTAGGCTAGCAATCAAAGATATACTAGAAACTGAACCTTTCTCAGTTCAAAATACAATAACCATCATCACCATAAAATACTTCTGTGCTGACAGGTTTGACTGTGCAATCTCTGGTATGATTTCATTGTACTGGCATTTTTTAATATTGAACCTCATCCTGGCTAATTTAAATATGTACTAATGTAAAAATGGAATAAAAATGTTAATCAATTAAAAAGAGACTACATATGTAAAATCAAAATTTTTTCGTTAACTTACCAAGCTGCCGTGGAGAAATTGGATAACGCGCCATCCCCGAATAGAATGCAGGTCCGTTGGTTCAAATCCGGTAGCAGCTAAATTATTTTTTTCGTTAATTTGATTTTTTTGTATATCTTTTTAATTGATAAAAAAAAGTGTAATTAAAATACTCAATCATTCGCAATGTTATTTATGTTAATTTTTTTACTGCTAGTTTGTGACACATTTTAACTCACGCGTGAATATATATTTATAAAACACTTAATTATAAATTATAAACATTCTAAACCGCGCTATGCAAAGCCTATTGTGTAAATTATAATCATTAAACCTATCTTTAAGCTCATTATGAGCTGTGCACGCAATGTGTATACTAGAGCTGAAGCATTAGACTGAATTATTAGCGTGTTCTATTTAAAATTAAATTTTCAATATTATTATGTTGTAAATAAAAATCGATTTTTTTGTGGTAAAAGTGTTGAAGGACATAATTTTTGATATTTCAGAGCTACTAGAAATAATCCGTCAAAAACGAGTGGAAGCCTTTTGAGAAATATATTTTTTTAACCTTATATAACGAAATATTCACCCACCGGTATTGCACCAAAAATTCTGTAAGATTTAAAAATGTGAAACTCTTACTGGAACATGTTGGAACAATATTATTAAAAAAAAAACACACCCATTTGATTATTATTACAGATATTTATTAAAATAATGATTAAATATATTTTTTTTTAAAACAGTTAAGACACATGGCATATGAGTTTCCGATTATTTTTTCAAATTAAACAAATATAGACAAATCTTATTTCACGACCAGACTTAATAAGTAGTTGGTTTTTTCTTAATTATTTTGAGTTGAATCTGTTAATACTCCATCATTCAATTGTTATGTAATTATGTATATGTATTTATCAGTGGCGTGCAGTGAGAATACACGACTTTTACGTAGATATATATTTTGTAGAAGAATATAATATTATTCAAAATATGTATGAATAATATGATGTAAATATACCATAGTATCATGTCGTTTCTGTCCCTCTATATATATTTCTTTAAAAAATGTGTTTACATAAAAGCCGTATTTTAATGTACCTACCTACTGAAGGTGCCTGGTATTTAATATATATAAATACCTATATAATACATATATCAAGCCAATAATCTCCTATACCTACCTCCACCATAGTCGTGGCCACGCCATCGTTCAAAAGTTAACTTTTTTACCTATAGAAGTAATGAATAATTAGTAAGCGTTCGTCCTCCTGAAGACAAAGTGGTATCGAAAGCGGTAGACGTAAAGTTACTCCAAGTGCTTTTTACAAAGATTTTATAAAATTTAATTTAAAATTTAATTTATCATTTAAAGGTTGATAAACATATACATCAGTGATGTAATAGATAAATCCTTTGGTCAAATATAGGATACACTAATTCACAGTTCAATTATACGAGTAAGCGTCGGTTAGATAGTAATTCAAGAAGTGAGTTCTGTTATAGTGTGTGTGTGTGTGCATGCACGCGCGCGTGTGACAGAGAAAATAAATCACCTCGCAAGTTTACCCCTAACATAGTTAGTAATCTGCTTTAAACTTAAACACGACATGTTGAAATCTGTTTGTATTCCAGCGATCCAATTGAAAAATCTTAAGTGCCTTTATTCATGTTTGAAACATTCAAGTGCATGGAACTTATATCAAATGAAATTTTAGTGAAAATCTACTGAACGCGTGGTTACACTATGTACTCTGCATCTTCTTCGCCAATCTTCTACTAAAATTCTTCATTTAGTACAATGCGCAACATAAATAATAAATTCGCTGGTATCATTTTATTGTCTTAATCAATCGCGGGATAAATCATACAACCCAGTCGCGGTCACTCGCAGTCACCAGAAATGATATCGCGGTGCGCGTACTTCGCCCATTTATTATTGAGATGTTATCAGGGCGGATGTGGGGGAGGGGCTTTTTATCATTTCCTCCACATTCTCCCCCCATTTCCCGCCCAATTTATCACGAAAAGAATGACCGCGCCGCTAGGTACCGCAATTAATCATACTAAATCATTTTCCTCGGACACTTCTCGCAAAGATTGGGTTGCAGTTCGCAAGTTGCCGAGATAAATCCGCACAAGTCGAGGGTCTTCGCCTTCATTACGTTTTTAGAGATTTTCAGCAAATGTGGAGAATCAGAAATCCATTAAACATGGATATTTTAACTCCCTTTATATTAACTCGTGGCGTCTGCTTGCTTGCTTGCCGGCTTGCCGTCGAAAAAACTTTGGATCGATTTTTGACCCTTTTCCCGTGATCCAATCGAGCTGAAACTTGGCAAGTAGACTCGTGGCATCAAGAATATGTATAAAATTTTCGTTAAAAAAATTAATAATTATAGTATAATGTCGGATTTTTAGAAATTTTAATAGTTTTTTCAAATTGAAATCATTAAAAAAGTTTGATTGCTAGCGACGGCGGCCCGATAACGTCGCGGAATATTTTCTAAACTTGAATTATTCCATCGGTATACATAATAGGTACTTCACTACGAATTTCGAAAATCTAAATAGACTGACAAATGTTTTTAGAACTTAATCTTCAATGCATGAAGTTTCTTATCAAAGCTCCAAACATCTGACATTTTAGAAATATATTAAATTGCTGTAAGTTTAGTGTTATGTTATATGTTTTAATTCGTCTTTAATTGTTGTTATATTTTACAAAGAAAGGGAGTATAAGAAAAACTTGGTTTTTATGTGTTACTTTTTTATTATTGTTATTGTGTCAGCAGATCTAAAAGCTGTAATTTAAATGATTACAGCAAAATAATGCTATAGATTATATGTACAATCTAGCCTAACCATGACTATATCAAACGAATGCTATAGATTATTTGTTTGTACCTCCTTTTTTCTAGTCTAATTATGACTGATCAAGAGAATTACACCTATGTACTTTATTCTAGCACCTACCAAGAAATGAAGAGGCTGGCAGGTGACAGAGAGGAGTGGAGAGAACGAGTGCTTGGTGCAGACCAATCCAGGGATTGTGACCCAAAAAAAGTCATTTTTTACAAACAATTTTCTCTTTTTTTCGTTTCTTTTTTCTTGTGATAGACCTATGTGATCCGTTCTCCAGAAGATAGCGCCTCCTGTAAGGTGGATATTCCCAGCTGTCCTTACATCTTTTGGGAGGTCCCGTGAAGCGGGCTCTCTGAGGCTGACTCTGTCCATTCTATGGATATGACCATACCAGTTCCTCATTCGTTGTCTACTCCATCTTATTTGAAAAATAATCTCTGCATAGCATTACTAGACTTACATTTGAAAGCATCAACACTAAATCGACTTTTTTCAACCATTCACTAAATCTAATTTTCTCTTCCTCCACCTCTACTCTGACTCCTACCTCCTCGCACTTTCCCTCCAATCCATATTATTCTATCAAAACTTATTAACTTAACTAAATTCTTCATTTATTACCTACCATTAACTTACTTTAATATTGTTTGTTGATTACAATAACATATTCTCTTAGGTTTCAAATTTTTCTTTATCCAACTTAGTTTTTAATTTACTACGCCTTAAACATTTGTGAATCTTTGCAATTGGTTTATGCAATGTAAACTGTGCTCTAAAATTATGATGATTTAAACTGTTAAGATTCCTTAATTAAATAAAAAAAAAATAAGCCCATAACTTACAATGTGTATAGTTCGGTGTTATATTTTTGCCATTCTCTCGGCAGTCACCAAGGACAAGAATAAGTGATGCGTTATTGTTTGCAGTAGTGTAGAGCGAGTCTAATGAACTTATATAAAAATGTCAAACACGATTTAAAAAAATTTAACTTGTAACTTTAATTTTTTAAAATTTTCATTTTACAACGTGTCTATGTATTGTCACGGGAAGCGGCGGTGAGAGAAAAATGAAATACTCACAATTAATGACCGTTTTATTTTATTCGCGAAGTCACTGGACAAAATTTAACTGAAGCACTATTCTATAATTCGAATTAATCTTCACTCGAGAATCTTCCACTTGTGTATGGAAACTTTTTCACGTTGTTTGTACGCAGGAAGATACTCTGGTACTTTATTTCGCTGGTTGATTATATTTGTACGGAACGCCCGATGTCAGTTTTGTTCGTTTATTCTTGGTTTTGATTCTGTCAAAACAATAACTGTTCCGTAGCCATGGCGTAGCTTATTTATAAAGGAAATATTATTTCGCGAGTGTTCTGGTAAAATCTCATATATTCTTGATCTTTCCAGTTCTTTCTAACACGTTCGAAACGTCCATTTCCGAAACATGTTTCGGAAATCCTCGATTTTGTCGTTTTTAGAATCTCGTGACAGTATTTATTTCGAATGAGTATTTATTTTATTTCACTAGACGACCGTAACTTCTGATACAAACCTGAACCTTTAAGTGAAGGTATTTTTGACGGGGCGGTAGATGTCGGGTGGGGAGGGGAGGGACGGCGATTGAGAGCACTTCCGGCGTCGGGACGCTTTATCGGAAGCACACGTGCTGGACACCGGATATACCTCACCAACTGCAGTGGACACTCGTGCTGTTTGAAAAATAATATTTATTCGTATTATTGTTTTTATTTGCTTGGTTCTATTATTCTACTTATATTATTTGATTAATTACACCTACATGTTTCGAAAAAACCTTTCCATAAAACACCCTGACGACGGAAAGGTTTTTCCGAAACATGTAGGTGTAATTAATCAAATTATATAAGTAATACAATACAATACAATCAATATTTTTTTTAAATGTCAATCTGGTTCTATTATTGTTTTATTCTATTATTACTAATAAATGAAGCAAAATACAAAATCCAGAGAAATGTTAATTTAACTATACAAAGTGAAACGTCTTTCATTTGTCAGATATCTACCAGTCATATTTGAGTTTTCGTTAGAAATAATAACAAATAATTAATTTTATATGTGTTTCTAGAAGTACTTTAAGATGACCAGGCTACCACGATAAGATCACGAGCTTAAATTTTCGTGATAATTCACTTAATTACGGTAAAAATACCGAAATATTTATTTAAAATAATGTTATATCAGGCAATGAGACCAGATTATGTGGTTGTGAGACAAAGCACATCATTTTGATTCGAGTTCGATTCCCGGTGAAGTCACAACACGTATATGCATGCGATTTTTTAAGCCTGGGTGTTTTCGTGCTGATATGCTACAGTAATTGAGCCTCTTATTTAGTGTTAAAAAATAACAATAATTATTTGTCTGTTACGAAAGGCTATTGCCTAATATAATGATGTTATAAAAGTTATGGTGTATTACATTCATTGAATGAAATTGATCAAAAATTAATATCATTCGTCCCAAAATAAGGCTACACCACTGCCTTTCCAGAATGTCAGTGACGATATCGTTAAGCTGTGGGAAAGAAGAGTTGGAAAAGAACCCACCCTAACAGTTTCTTCCCTGATATACCCTCAGCCGTAAGTATCCTACCCTGCATCCACCCCACTAGTTCACTAGTTTGTTTTCCCTTAATAATGTGGGCTTAGCCTTGAAAGAAATCAATTAAAATACTTAGCTCATTGTAAGTTGCTAAAGTTTTACCTTTCTATAATCTGATTGGTGTTATTAGTTCTACAATATATACTTAATAGAAAAAAATATTCTTAGATCTCATAGTAAGATAAAAAATTTATAAAACATTAATTTCATTATTATAATTTATTTTTTATGTTTGTTATTACATTTTGTGAATTACTTTAAACATATTTTGCCTGTCTGAAACAAGCATTTTAATTCGTTTTAGGACAAAAATGTGTAAAAAAAAAACCTCCTATCATGTATGCGAATAGACGGCAGAATCGGTTTTAAGTTCTATTATTTAGCTTTACTTGTATGCAAAATTATAATAAAAATTTCTTCAAACACCGGAAATAGATTTGACTGTGCAAGGCTAAGAAATATATTTTAATTTTTATTCTTACTAGGTATTTACTGCAATTATGATAACGATGTCTATTTTTCTATTTCTCCAGAAAAAATTAAAAAAAAAAACTAGCAGGTAAATATATTATTTTTAATAATTTTTTTCTTTAAAATATATATTATAAGGATCAACTGAATAATTTGAAAATAATTTTTGATTTATATTAATAAAGACGATTGTTTATTTGTAAAATTATATTTAAAAAAATGTCACAAGTCTATACAGTCATATAAAACTTGCAAAGTGTAGCAATTTTCTTCATTCTTAAAACATCATTGGTGGAATAATTGATTAGTTGATTAAATAATTTAGTTTGTGTCTTTTTAGAAAGTCATATTATGTATATAAAATACACAAAACTTAATGAATAAATTTAAAATTTAATAATTCATGTTGGTTATTTAACAAAAAACGCGGTATATACAAAGTGTTTTGTTGTTAATTATAAAAATACATTTTAGTTTGATATCTTTCCATATAAAAATGTGATACAAAATGCTAGAGAAGCTAGAAGAACAAGAGAAAATGTGGTGAATTTCGCTCCTATTTATCAGAAAATCTTTTTAATGACTCTTGTAGGGAATCTTACAAGTTATTAAAGATCAGAGTAAATATATTGCCACGTGTCGTGGCTGCGTGATGACAACTGAAAATTAATTAGCGATTTATTAATCAGTGATAAATTATTTTAATAAATTGACAAAGTCACTTAACACGAATTAAACAAAACGCTTTTTTTTTAATTACAATAGTTCGAAATATATAAATTCGTATATGAACACTTTATTATCGCTGGGTAAGACATATTTATCCATCGTAGAATATTCAATTTTCGCACATAGAAGTCGCACTGGTTTATTTCGACACTTCGTACTCTGCCAGATTATTTCGCTTTTTTATCGCTTCGATTAACTCACGACTGGCCACCCCGGCTCGCACCGACTTCATACATAATGAACTGTTAAAACGCGACCACTGCGCGGCGGTTTAGGTCCGTGCTATTTATATCCAAATGATGGTATTTTCGAACTTTCTCCATTATTTTATTGTTTAGGAGAAGATTCTTGACACTTCTTGTTGTTTACCGAATGTTGTAGATTGCTATAGGTCGTTCTCGATCCTTCAATAGTTTTGTAACATATTACAAAGGATTCTTTTTTGCCATTTCATTACAATACAATGAAGAAAAGGCTTAGTTTTATATACGAGTACCATAACATTGTCGTCTGCATCTCAGTGTTTTATGCAGAGTTAAAAAGCTTGTCTCGTATCTTAAAATGGTCCACCAGCTTTCAGACAACTATTAAATTCTTTAACTGGTTTATTGCAACTTTCAACTTGTCCAATTTCGTTCAGCTAGGTTTATTGCGAAATACAAAATGAATTTTTTTCTGAGTTACAGATCCTATTAATGTAAATACAACAATTTAAGTACTATTATACTAACACTACAATTTAATGCAGCCTTACGATTCCCATGGATTATTTCAAGATTACCGACTTGTATTCGTGGTCAAACCGAGAGTAAAAGTTGAAGGCAAACATTGCTCCCTCAGCACTGCCATCTGTTTACCAGTGGTACAATCACAGATTAGTTTCATCTCACATCTTTGAAACAACACTATGTCGTGTAGTTTGAAGGTATGTTTCTCGCAGTTCTTGGAGTTAATCTCCCACAATGGTACTGCGGTCAGATTTTAACAAATGTATTCTGTGAGGCTTTTCGGGTAAAATGTGTCATAACGCGTTAAAAAGTGCGGAATTTTTTTTAAAGGTTGGAAGTGTAACGTATAAGAATGTTAAGGTGTTTATTTTCATTGTAGACACCAACAATTCATAAAAAAATCTTTAAAACAATATAACACTGTCTAAACTTGAAATAAAATAGATGACTTTAGAAAAATTAAATGAAGATGCAGAATAAATAGAATACATGTGAACTCAACATATAATGAAGACCAATACAAAATACAATGATACGTGAATGAAGGGGGATGGGGTGAACACTCTTTGCAGGAGCGCGAGCAGTATGATATGTGTGTCCCAAATTAATTATGTTTTTTTTTCAATGTAAATCATGTAAGGTATCACAGTTCAATATTTTTTATGCAAAGAGATAAAATATATATTTTAAAATTCATTTTTCGTACTTATTCGCAGAATATAATGAATTTTATTTTATGTTATGTGAAAAATATTGTAGTAAACATTGTTAACATTGCCTGTCTCGATACAGATTTTTCTAGTGAGACAGGCATAGTCCAACCAAAATCTGTAAAATTTTTAATGTAGAAACAAATAAATAAATAAAAATTAAAATGTCGTGGAATACATAAATATTAAGGAATGTTTTAAATACTATATATATATATATATATATATATATATGTGTAAGGTAAAATATATTATAGATATACGTATGCAGATGAATTCATATAAAAATTCAACCGTTAAAAAATTATATTTCTAATAATACTTGTTGTTTATTAATGATTTTATTATAGTGGCGCGCACATCTCATTATTTTTACATTGCACTTTTATCATTATTTATACTGAACGAAATATTTTTATATATTGACCACTTTCCTCCAACTCTTCTCAGAACATCCTCTCTGATAATTCTTTCAGTCTTCTCCATCTCCATTCCTTAAATGGTCTCAGCCTGTTTCTCCCCTCCAGTTAAATGTCCAGGTATCATGTCTGTCTAGTACTATGCTCCAGATGTAAGTTTTACCTACTTTTTGGTATTTTTTAAAATGATTATATTGCCTTTTTTAGCACCAAAAGTTTATTTTTTGTTATTAATAATCTTTTTAATTCTATCCAATATGCTACGATTATATTGATATTCTTTTTAAATTTGTTCATTGTTTTTAATCTATCGTACGTTTATCTAAGACGAATGCCCACTTTATGTCCCAGGTGACTTTATTGTTAAGATATACCTACATTACGCATTTTAAGGATATATCAAAGTAACCATACTTCAGGATACCTTGGACAATAACAGGACCGGTTATAGTGGTTCCGAGATGAGTAAGTGAAGTGTGTTGAACGCATCAGTACCATAAGTCTATTTCAGAACCTCAGTCACGGTATCAGATGGCGCGCCATGTCCTGAGAAGTACCCAGCCAGTGAAAATGGGATCGCATGCGACAAAAGATCCTTGCAGGCGTGAATAATCGAGAATCGTTAACATTTTTCTCGTTTTGAAATCCTGTTTAAGGAGCATGAATCTCATCTGATATTTTTATATTAAGTGTCTAGAACTGAATATCCAGGACTCACATGATAAAATATTTTCTTATGATAATTAAAATGGATAGAATATAACTGCGTTCTCTCAACTTGAGATTAATATAATAACATATATTTAACTACTTGAGATTCGAGAGTGACAGAAACTCTCATCGATAGGTGAAGTTATAATATTATTAAACTAACTACATCCAAATACAGAAAAACATGGCTCAGGTAAAAATACAAATAATTAATTAGATAATGAAAAAAGGAGCCGAAGTTGCTGCTGTATGGTGGAAGGGTGGTTGTAACGGGAATATTTAGAGGAGAGGAGAAGAGTTGGTGAATGTGACATTGTTAAGCAAAGTAAAATCCGAGTATAAATTTATTTTTATTTAAAAACATTCAAAATTAATTATTTTATTACCTCGCACGGCGACATGCTACATAGAGAAGTTTAATAGTGCATTGATGAAAATAATAATTTATAAAGTATTCAAAAAAATATATACAGAAATGTCCACACTTTTAATTTCGTCTTTGGTAATAAAAGAGATTCTTATAAAAATACGTAGAACTAATAGGAAAATTGACACGTTTATAATGCAATTTTTAAAAGTAATCCTTGTTAGAATTTTAACCAAAATGTTAGATTGATACCTTGTCGTTCCAAGGTCACGAACTAACATTTATCCCGAGAATTAAAATAAGGGTATTCATTTGTTACAAAACATAAGTTTCATAAAATTATTTAATCAAAGAAATTAAGCTATCATCGTCGTCCAACCATTTGACTCGTTTTAAAATAAATATGTTGAATTGTTATATACTTCCTTTCTTTTAACTCGTGGCGTCTGCTTGCTTATTTTCTTGACGAAAAAACTTTGGATCGATTTTTAACCCTTTTCCCGTTATCCAATCGAGCCTTTGCAAGCAGACTCGCGGCGACGATCAAAAAGATCTATCAAATTTTCGTTAAAAAATAATAATAATTATTGTATAATTTTGGATTTTTAGAATTTTACATAATTTTTTCAAATTGGAATCATTACAAAAGTTTGATTACTACCAACGGCGCCGGCGGCCCGATAACATCACGGAATATTTAAAATTTGAATTACTCCGTCGGTAGGTATAATAAGTACTTCACTACGAATTTCGAAAATTTATGACGATTGGTTCACATTTGACAAATCAAATAATAAAGAGATAATTTTAGAGATATTTGACATAGATATTTGTCTAGACATGTTTCATTTTCAGTCAATCAATTATTTAATTACATGAGGGTAAACTTAATTTACAAAGAGAGGGAGTAAAATAAAAACTAGGTTTCTATGGGTTAGTTTTTTTACTTCCTTTCTTTTAGCTTGCTTGCTTGACGCAAAAACTTTGGATCGATTTTTAACCCTTTCCCGTGATCCAATCGAGCTGAAACTTTGCAAGCTGACTTGTTGCGACGATCAAGAAGATTTATCAATTTTTTGTTAAAAAATAATTTTTAATGTTTTTTCATACAAGTTGTATGGAGATTCCGACGCATATGGTAGACACGAAACCCGAAATTGAGAAAGGGAGTATAGTAAAAACTTGGTTTTTATGGGTTACTTTTTTAATGATTACTTCAGTGTGTAAAAAAAAATTTTGTCGGCATTTTGTCACTTGAGTAAGGGTCGCACACAATGCCTAGAAACGAGCCTGATTACGCGGGTACCCATGCAGGTACCTATTGTAACATGTTTCTCATAAGATTTCTATGCTTTTAATTGTAAATAAACAATTTAAAGTCGTGATCTGCAGCGAGAAGAATGTGTGTAGAGCGAGTTAACACCGGACTTGCGTGTTCATAATCTCCCAGGGAGGTCGTGACGTCTTCCCGGCCGGACCAAACAAGAGGAGTGCAGCGGGTCCCACACTCTAGCAATAATAATTGTCTTAAGGACGGTGGTAAGCTAATATCTCCACGTGTCAATGCCTTGGTTTATGTTGATTGAATCGGGAATTTATTACGTTTTGTTTTTTAATGTAATAAAAATGTTACATCACGCGGCTGGTGAGGTCGCGCATCAAAAGATAATAAAATGCTATTACTCCATTTCTTTTAACTCGTGGCGTCTGCTTGCTTGCTAGCTTGTTTGAAGAAAAATCTTTGGATCGATTTTTAACCCTTTTCCCGTGATCCAATCGAGCTGAAACTTTGTAAGCAGGCTCGTGGCGACGATAAAAATGATCTAAAAAATTTTCGTTTAAAAAAATTTAATAAATATAGTATAATTTTGGATTTTTCGAAATTTTAATGGTTTTTTCAAATTGACATCAATACAAATGAGTAATTAGCCCGACGCGTGTATAGGAATGTATATAGTATAATAAAAACTTGGTTTTTATGGGTTAGTTTTTTTTATTATCGAATTTCTGCTTTAAATGAAAGGTATTGATGTCAACCTCGCGAGACTTTTTTTAAAATAGAAATGGGAATACGTGTCGCATAAATATTCTCACTATTCTCAAACTAAGCCAATAGCCTGTGCTATGAAATTATGACTAGCTTGATGGTGTCCTGGAATGGGGCTTGAACCACCAACCACCAGAGCACTAGGTGAGCGTCATGACCACTGCACCAACAAGACACTCTAATTAATATCCCCATGTATAAAATACTTATTTTTAGTTAAGTTCAAATGATTTAATATACATGTCAATTATTTAATTAATATTTTTTTTATGTTGCAATAATTATTTCAAATATGCAAATCATATTTTGATTATGGATCATTCTTTTGATATTTATAAGGGCTTACAAGTTTTACATACAAATTATAATGAATTACAGTTTGATAAATTAGACATTTTGAAAATAAATAAAAGTGTTAACAGTAAATTAAATATGATGAATAACCAGGTGCTTTTCACAAATAGTTTTCGTATAAATTAGTTTTTATGTGAAAACTTAACTATTTATTCATTTCCCTTGAATTGCATGCTGCATGCTGACGGAAAAAACTTTGTCCCTGAAACATATTGATACATTAAATATGTAAGTGGTGAAAATAAGTGACATTTTTATTAATTTTGTAAAATACTAGCTGTGCCCGCGACTTAGCACGCGTTGATTTTTAGTAACTTTTAGTCGTATTTTATCAATTTGAGTATTAACCTTAAAAAATAGATATATGTTAAGGTTAATACACAAAGGATTTTTTTATAGAAATAATTTTATACAAATAAATTTAAATATCTCTTAACGTTAAGGCAGCGTTCTTAAAAAAACACATCGCTCGAACATTTTTTCGTCGACTTTATTTGTAAAATAGGTCACCACGAAAAATCCTTTAATTTTAACGGGAAAAAAAAAATACATAGCCTATGTTTATTCTGAAAGTCTATTCTAAATATTGATGAAAGTATTTTTGATATCGGATAAGTAGTTACGGAGATTACCTCCTACATCTCAACTTACAAACTTTATCTCTTTATATATTAGTATAGACATTTATTTACAAAGCATCAAAGTAGTTTCCCATTAATTGATTTTGCAATAAAGATTTTCACAGGCTTTTAATATGGCTTTTAGCGAGCGTATAATACGATAAAATAGAGATAATAGTGGTGTGATATGTTGCGAGGTAATGCAGGTAAAATTAATATAAAAGACAACAAATTTTAAAAATCTACACTTGCTTTAAGTCTAATACAATGTGAAGGAAATTGTTTCTTGATATATAATTTTTTTGAAGTATTGTCACGCGTCGTGGCTGCGAGAAGAATGAATGAAAACGCTGGAATTTAATTACAGATTAATTAAATACTGATTAATTAATTAATCAAACGTACAAAGTCACTTAACGCTATTAAATTAACTATTTTCTTAAAATTAAACTGTTTCGTAATTTATCACTCGTAAATAGACACTTTATTATCGCTTAAACACTGTATTCACTATTGACTAGAACATTCCATGCAGTATTTTTCGCTTCGGTTTATTTCGCTACGTAAGAACTTTCCAGATTATTCGCTGTCGAATCATCGCTCGGCTGGCCACACTGGCCTCCACAGGTCGCGACTGCCTTCGCTTGTGTTTTTGTGTCAAGCGCGCCAAAAATAACAACATTATTCGCGCACGCGGTCCTATTTATATCTGGCCAATGCTGATATCGAACCTTCTAAGCGTTCCTAGTGTTTAGGAGAACATTCTAGTAGCTTCCAGGCTTTTATGGATGTTTCTCGATGCCTCCCGAAAGTCATAGATTACGCTAGGCCATTCTGGAATCTTCGATAGTGTTGTTGTGACATGTGATAGAAGTGCGCAGTTCTTTTTCGCTTCTTTGCAGTATTATAAATTAAAAATGATAGTAATTGATATATTTTTGTATAATAAATCTGGTTAAATGCTTTTAAATCTCTCATTAATTTTCTTGCATCATCCAAAATCCACACTTAAAATCAATGCCCAATTATCCTTCCATCTCTACATCCTTTAACCATCTTAATAAACCATCTTTTATTCTCATCTTTGTTTCTTTCTTAATATTTTTTATAGTTTGAATTTCCATGGGACGTATTGTAATTAAATCCAGTCATTACTAATATGTTACAGTAAATATTGCGCATAAAATTATTTAAGAAGTTTATCAAACAATCACGTTTGATAGAGCATAAGGAATATAAGATTATTTAGAAACTGGCGTGATTCAATAGAAATTTATTCGTTAGGAATTTTGTGAATACAGTTTGAAAAATAAACTTTTTGAAGACTTACAAATAACATTGATGCATGATAAATTTCACATATTTTCATGTCATAAATGAATTTTTTATTATTTAATTTAATTAATGATACATATAATTTATTTTAGTACAATGATCGTTAAGAAATATTAATAATTCATTTTTTTTATATGTTATACCTCATTAAAAAGAATTATGATTCTTGTGTGTATTGAGGGATGAGGGATAAGAGAGAGAGGAAAGGAGAGGATTATAATTCATAAAATCTATCAATTGTATTCTTAAATTGTAGGCTGGTGAGATACGATTTTTTCGTATACTACCACATTTAATACTAGTTTGTACTACACAGGACTGCAGTAAATCATCATCATCATTCTTGGCACTACAACCCTTGGTTGGTCTTGGCCTCCTCAAGAGTCTTCCTCCTCTCATCTCGGATTAGTGCCAGCTCTCTCCAGTTCCGAAGCTCGAAGGCAGAGATGTCTTTGAGGACGTTGTCACTCCATCTTAATTTTGGTCTTCCTAAGCTCCTTCGCCCTATTGGTCTTGAGTTCGGCAGGGACTTTGGTGCTTGATGCTCGGACATTCTCTCCACATGACCCAGCCACCGAAGTCTTCCCAGTTTTATAAATTTTGTGACCTTTAGCTCCTTAAACAGAGTATAGAGCTCATTGTTGTAACGTCTGCGCTAAAGTCAATTTTTGTAGTAGTTTTTTTTTGTAGCAGTAGATATTTTCATATTATTTCATTTTCATCATTGGCGTTATAACCCAGTAACGAAATAGCAAAACATATTACGTAGAGAATCCCTCGTCATATGTCAATAGCGACAGTAATATAGAAGCCTCTAGCACAGTATACCATACTCTCGTATTGTCTACAAGATTCGGGAAACGTCTGCAAACGCCTGGAGCAACCTAGAAGCGACGAGAACCTCTCTCTAAACACTAGAAAGGAAAATAATCTTCTCGAGAGTTAAAAATAGCGCGTTTGGGTATAAATAGCGCGTGCACGCCGCGGCGCGGAAGTTTTGTTATGACAGTTCGTTCAATGCGAAGTAAGGCCAGTCGTTAATTTCAGACCGATAGATACCAGCGAAACAATGGGGCGAGTACTAACCGACAGTGGCGAAATAAATAAGTATGACTTTTATGTGCGAGAACTGAATGTTCTAAGAGCGATATATAAAGTGTTCCCAGCGATAATGAAGTTTTCATATACGAGTGATATATTGCAAACTAATGTAATTTAAAGGAGAGCGTTATGTTTAATTCGTGTTAAGCGACTTTGTCAATTTTTAAAATAATTAATCACAAATTAATAAATCGATAATTAACTTCTAGTGTTTTCATTCGTCTCCCAAAGCCACGACGCGTGACAATATCGTAAGATTGCTTTGCTCACTTTTCATGTATTGTTAATTGTTGTAATTAAAAATACGAATAATTTTAAGTAACACTAACCAGAAAGCGGTATTTTTCTCCAAGCGTGTCCATTTGAGGCACATTGCGGCACCTTTTGGTTATAAAATCAAATATTTAAAGCTTGCTCAGTGGCGTGCGGGTTCGGTAAAAACCGTAAAAAATGTGGGGCGGTAACCCTCAATCACGGACATGTGCCCCCGGTGTCACATCAGCCTGCAGTGGCGGTTCGTCACAGTTTGTATCTTTCAAAAATATACACAATAAATGTGTGGACATGGATACAATACTGAGAAAACCTTCTGTGAAATGTCGTGGCTTAAGAGATATCGATTGATATTAATAAAAAGTATAAAACCACTATTTATTGAATAGTCAACATGCGGGGCCATGGATCAGGATAAAACATAATCAAAAATTAAAATTGGAAATACAGATATTAATAAAAACAAAAACATATTGGAGTGGAATTACTAAATAACCATTAGAAGCCTCAACAACCGTCGTGCTTGCATGCGAAGACGTATGAATATGGATGAGGCGAGAGTTGTACGTCAGGACAAAAGAGAATGGCGCTCGATCCTCTGTCTATGGCGTAATGGTAAGTAAGTAAAAACTAATTTGAAAAAAACTAAAAGATAACAATTTGTTAAAAGGATTTGGTTATTTATATTGAAATTTCTAAACCCATGTATCAAAGAAGTGGTTTGTTTCCAAAAGATGATTAGAAAATTATTATTATTATATATAGATTATATATTATATATAGATTAGAGTAGTTTGTTGGTCTTGTGGTTAGACCAGACCAGCAAGTTAGTCCTATTTTCATAGCATAAGCGTTTAGCTTAATTTGAAAATAGTAAGAATATTGATGTGACACGTATTCCGTGTTCGCATCTCTATTTTAAAAAATAAAAATTCAGAAATATTTTTGTTTTTTGTACATCTTACGTGCTCCTTAATAATTATATCAAAATTTCTTTAAGTTTTACCTAGATAAAAATGATTACAATTACTACAAATTAATTTATTATTCCCCGATTTTTAATATACCATCCTTATACTTGTTATGTAATACATTATTTAATTTATTATTCCCCGATTTTTAATATACCATCCTTATACTTGTTATGTAATACATTATTTAATTTATTATTCCCCGATTTTTAATATACCATCCTTATACTTGTTATGTAATACATTATTTAATTTATTATTAGTATAGAAATTTGGTTGTATTTTTTATACAGTATAGTACAAAACAATAGAATTTTAGATATTTTAAATTTGATATACGACTATTAATTAAAAACATTTATTATTTACGTGAAGGGCAATTATAATTTGGATTAGAATTAATAAAATTGAAATATACATGCATAAACAGAATAATTAAAAAAATGTTCAAATACAAAATACTCTCTCTCCACCACTGTAAATATATTGCATGGCAATGAATATCACATCAATTTGCGGCGGTCTAGTGCGACCCCCGAGAGCGATTGGTGCGTCCCTTTCTCGATCGTTTCCGCCCTGAAATATCAATAAAACAATGTAGAGGCTCATCCGCTAATGTGGAGCCTTTAACGATCGTCTCTCTTCCGCGATGGAGGCTATCGAGGGGTCAAATTTATGAACTAAGAGGAGTGGCTTTGGAGTTTTCTCTAGGTGATCGCACTCTCTTACAAGTAATTCCTGATATACATGCTCGTATATGCAAGGTAATCCAGAAAGTAAAGACTGTTGACTTAATATACTTTATATTCCGCTGTTCCGAGGGATATAAAGTACAGTTGTCACATTTTTTGGTTGTGTTGTTGCACTTCGCACCCTTTATCTTAGATCGATAATTTTTACAATACTCCCTTTCTCATTTTCGGGTTTCGTTTCTACCACATGCGTCGGAATCTCCGTACAACTTGTATGAAAAATCCATTAAAATTTTGAAAAATCCAAAATTATAATATAATTATTATTATTTTTTAACGAAAATTTGATAGATCTTCTTGATCGTCGCCACGAGTCTGTCTGCAAAATTTTACCTTGATTGGATCAAGGGAAAAGGGTTAAAAATCGATCCAAAGTTTTTTCGACGGCAAGCAAGCGAGCAGACGCCACGAGTTAATATAAAGGGAGTAAAAAAATACCCTGTAAGAAAGAATGAAATAGCACACCCGATTAGGAAAAAAACATATTTTGTAAAATTGGTAATAATTTGATTTTTTTTTTATAAATGACTGTTCATGAGCCGCATCTTTTCGCCCACCCTGCTCAACACCTCGTTGTTTCGGATATGCAATATGCACCGACCAATGGATCCTCGCCATGCGTCTGTAGCACCACATCTAGAAGGCCGCTAGCCTCCCGGACATGCTCTGGCCGATGGTCCATGTTTCGCTGCCATGCAACAGTACACTCTACACAAGAGTTTTAACCAAATTCTTTTTAAACTTTATATTACAAATGACTTATCAAATTAAAAATCCGTTTGCTACATCATAGATATTTCATTTCTTAATAAACTCATGACCTTCCTTTCTGTTTGGTCAAACGTGCATAGGAGAAGTTTTCATCTCAGTTACGGCGAAGGAGCTCAATACGAGCGGAAATGACGGGGCCATTTTGTTTTTTTTCCTAAAAAATTTCATAATAATAAAATAATAGTATATGTACCTTTATAATTAATTACCTCATTGTAAAAACTCACCCAATTTGTACGTAAATTTCAGGTTCCCAATAAACTCACGTGTATAGAAAGCAAAGTACGGATGTCATATGTGAATTATGGTGTAGAAACGAGAGCTGATGATAACCATAACAAGGATCTGCTGAGAACATCTGAAATGAAAACTTTAAGGGTAATCACAGGGAGAACGCTTAGAGATCGAATTTGCAAGATGAAATACATAAGATGAGGCACCGAAGATATTGTGCAATGGAGCAGATCAAGAAAAAGATTCTCTAGAAATTATGTAAACAAAATGGACAACTCCAGAATCGCTTACATCGCAGCTAATGGAATCCCATCTAGTCATCGTCTTCCAGGAAGACTGCCTAAAAGATGGAGGGAAAGTTGGATCTTGGCGTCCCAAGAGTAGCAGCTTTGTACCAGAACAGATCAACAGATCTAGAAGAAAAAAATAAGAAAAAGAGGATGAATCGTGTTTTTACTGCTATTATTATATATAACATTGTATATTTTGACCGATGGCTTGGCATTTCACATGGAAACTTTAGGAGTACATCCCGTCCATTTTGTGTGTTAGTAAAATTGAAACCCTGGGAATCAGGGGAATATCGCTTCTGAGTAACAACTTTTTAAAGCACGTGGTATCCACGAGTTAACTTAGCTATACTAGAATGTTCTTTGTGACCACTATTAAAAAAATAGAAAATAATATCTGCTTTAAAGATGTAGGGTGTTTTTTTACAGTTATACAATTTTAAAATGTAATAAAACCTAAAAATCATGCTAACGGCCATGGTATTGGCTTTGTTGGAAAACAATTTTTTGGCCATTGGTGTTTAAAGAAGATAACGATACCATGATTTTTGAAATAAATCTGCAAGCATTGTTCTGGCGTAAGTAATTCATGACGAAAATTCGCTGTCACTAAAAAAAGTATTGCCAATTCGAAACAGTATATTTAAATGCTAATAAATGAAATTATCCACTTAAGTCCTATTAAGTCATCCAATTAAGTCAATACCATTATAGTACCTTATAGTAAATAAAAGAACTAAATGTATGTACAAGGATGATTATAATAAATAATTCAAAGTATGCAAAATATTACCAATTGACCAAAAAGTTAAATATGTATAATATAATTCTAGAAGAAATGATAGATAATATTAATATACACTCCGACTCGCACCATAACTATGCTACCAGATCGACAGGATGAACAATGAGAATATCAATCACAAACAACGTGTATGGTGAAAGAAAAAGAGATTATATTGTGCCAAGAATCTTTAATAAATTAGATAAAAAATTCTTCGAGATGATGCAAGACAAAAAAACTCCATTGGCTTCAAAAAAGTACAAGCTAAAAGAATATATATTAAAGCTATGTACCAAATCATACATTAATTCATAATTATCATGTATCACTTGTAAAAATCATGCAATGCTCGATAATGACCTTCTTCATTATAAAATAAAAATAATTGTCAAACAATATTGAAGGCAACCATGCCGTAACCATGCTGTGCAGTTTGGCATATGTATCTATGTAATACGTATCAAAAATAAATAAATGTGAAAAAAAAAAATGAACCGAAGAGATTATCTTTGCTCGAAGGTTTTTTCTCTCTCCTCTTTCACAAAACGGAAAAAGAAAAACGAAATAAACGGTCCTCTCCATACATTTCCTTCAGGATGCATATTGAAATATTAGTTGCCGCATTGCCATAATTCATAACGTCTGGAAGAATTCCCGGGGAAGTTTTTCCCGGCCGACAGGTTTTCTGGGGTGATGTACGGCCCGGCCCCGGGGACCAGTAGATAAAGCCGGCGTCAGAAGACACGCGGGAGACGCTCCTTATCTACATCGCTAATAAGCCCAGGACCTCGCCGAGGGAGCGGTGTCCTGGACAGGGAAGCGGGCGTGGAAATTTGGGAAAATTCGTAACACGGGAAAAACCAGCGGCGTCATCTTGGTTTGTAGTAATGTTTCGTTTAGACCATCGATTTTTGCGTTTCCCACCAAGCAATTAACATAAACCATTAAGATAAATTGTAGAACTTCTTCAAAAAGAGCAAAATGATTTTGTGGGGACATTATTAATATAATTAATATGTATAAATATAATAATATGTTTATATAATTCATTGGTTCGCAGCAATTTGGAATTTGATTTTGTCATTTGGTCACCTCATTATATAACTTACAAAAATATGATAAAATCTTTAGTATCTTTAAAATCACTTTAGTATCTTTCAAGTGCGCTTAGAATATTTTCATGTAGACAAATTGGAAGTTAGAAGACTAATTTTTGAGTTAATATAACCTATATAATTTTATACATGGCAATATTGATTCAGAATTTTGTATAGAAAACATAACTTTGAATGTTCCTAGTCGCCGACTTAGGACATATAATACATTTGCTCTTTCGACTTACAATAACAATATGGTCCACTTTAATTCTTTATCTAGAATTTTGAGGTCATAAAACAACATAGAAAGAACCATAACGTCCTCATTGATATATTCCATGATAGTTTCCACGAATATAAGAGAACTATTACCAAACTTGTGAAATTAGCTGTTTAGTCTCTTTATTCAACGTCACTCTATAAAATCACTTTTTTATGTTCTTTCTTGTATATGTTTTAGCCTTTATTTTATCTCTATGTTAGCCGTGTTTACATTTAAGTGATAAAAAGTATTTAAACTAATTGAATTATAATTGTATTATCTATATCATGTTGTGTGTTCTTCATTGTTTGTGAACCATTAAAAAAAAAAAAATAAATAAATAAAATGTTATGTCTTTTCACCCCATATACATTGAAAAATATCAACATGTTTCATAGTCCATGGCCCCTTCGTCAGGATACAATGTATACTAAGTATAAATAAACTATTTATATTAGAAAAACATATATTGAAGTACTTTGTACGATGGACCAAAGCTTATAACTTGCATGAGCTGGCTTAAGTGATCACTCTACATAATGCAACGTTCAGCAATTCCATCATAAGAAGATCGGATTTTTTTGAATTATGTTCTTATATGTTGTTATATATATGTTCTTGTTGATTGATTGATGTTATATATATGTTCTTCTTCAATTGTAGCAAATTTATTTTGTGGTAACATAATTATAATTGATATAAATTAACTTTGTTAAAACCACTTATATATTGAAAAAATTCAACATGTTTCGAAGTATATCCTGACGAAGAAGCCATTGGCTTCGAAACATGTTGAATTTTTTCAATAAATAAGTGGTTTTAAGAAAGTTAATTTATATCAGTTATATATATATGTTCCAAATAGGAATCATCCGTATATTTCAGGGGCTATGCAAGAAACATCTGTAGTTTCTTCTCATGAAACAGTATTCATATATTTCGTAGCTGGGGATTCTATATTTTTAATATAGAAGTATATTACCATATATGTATTTAACTTTATATAACATGTCTAGTGACATTACCTGCTCAGCTCAATATTATACGTGAATACTGAATTGTACTGATAAGCAAAATAAGAGTTGTGCCGATAGTGAGCCAACATTCTTATACGATAAAGTGCTAAATATTTTTAATTCATCTTTTTTTTTAATCCATAAATCAATAAGTTCCTCCATATTTTAAATGACATTCACATTACACAAACATATGTCGCAAGCAAATATTGTAAAATCAGTCTAATTTAAACATATTTTGAAATGATAACAAAAATAAATTAATAACTACATTATATGATTGTCAAATATAAAAACTACCCCATATTCTCGATGCAGCTTTCACGAGAGGAAGTGGCAAAATTACCTTTAAACAAGGAAATAAAAGCCTAGAACTAAGGGTACGTTTTTATTACATGTATTCACCGACCAGGTGAAAGGATCTGATCAATATGGCGGGGAGATTTATGGCAAAAGGGTTGTTGGTCAATCCCCTCGCTCGTGTTTTCCTCAACGGCCGACAGGATCGCTAGCTTCAGATATTGGCGTAATAAAAATCTGGATAAGTTGGACAGTTGGGTAGTATTCTCCGATGATAATGTGAGGATTTCGCGAGGGTGGCGTTAATATTCTACCCTGCTGGAAGTACAAGGGTGAAACCCTATGATAACGTTCAGATTATATTATTTTTCTGGAATAATAAACATATCTCAATTAAGTTCCCATTATTTACTCGAGTTACGGTTATCGAAAAGAGTGTAAAAGTTTTGCAAAGTAAGTTTGTGTTTTGTTTTTCTGTTTTTATTTTTCTTCAATTCATAGTTGTTGTTTTCATACCTCATCTGTTTTTCTTGTTTGAATTTTTTTTTACTACCTAGGACAATTTATATATCGATGTTTTATTAATATTTATGATTTACTCATTTAACTACTTTAGATGTTACACTTAATATGATTAGGAAAATATTTTTATCAGTATTAAACTTAATTTAATTTTTTTTTAAATAAAATAGAAATGGAATACGCTATATCGCGTCAATATTTTAACTAGTTTCAAGCTAAACTAAGTAAGCGCTTGTGTTTATTTTATAGGACCAACTTAATTGTAACAATAAAATTATATATTTGTAAATACAATAATTGTGATGACCTGCGATGCTGGGTACTAATAACTAAATGAAATTATTTAGCGACTCCAAAATATTTTTAATTCATTAAAAGTTGTTTCAAAATCAAATTCAAAAATAATTATCCATTTACTGATTTTATTGACTCGGTTCGTTTTTGAAATTGAAATATCTATTGCTACCTACTTAACTGGCTGTTTTGATATATTTCTGGCAGCACTTTTATTTATGGCCACCTTTTTATTCTGTCTTAGTTCGTGGAGTGCATGCCAGTCATCTTTATTCATCAGTTTTTCACATTTTGTGTAGGAACTAGGTAAAGTTAAGTACGAAGTTTAACATACAATTTAGCCACATCCCCATTAAAAAATTAACTTGTTTACAATAATAAGTTATGGTATTATACCAATAGAATAAGTTACTCCAAGTGGTTTATACAAATAATTTAATTAATTAAAATTAATAATTATGTCCAGTCAGAAAGTTGATGTAAGTATCAAAAATACAATTTAATGTACTCTTTATTATTATATTTTTCAAATTTTAATACTTATCATAACATTAATGATAGATAGCCAGTGAGTGTACAATGTAAAAATAAACATCTTATTCCCAAGGAAAAATAATAAAAAATTGTAAAATTTCAATTGTTTCTATTCTATTCCAAATATTAAAAAAATTGTCCTCGGTAAAATATTTTTTCAATAATTTGCACAGAGTGTTAATTAAATGACATCGGCGTCTCAAGGTCTGCGCATATCTCACACCATCTTCAAAACCTTCACTGGTTTAAATGTCCTGAGAGGATGGAATATAAATTATGTCTGACAATATTCAAGGCTATTCACAACATGGCCCCTCAATACATTAACAACTTCTGCATTCCATTAGCAGCAAATGACAGCACATGACAAACTAACACTTCGCTCAGCATCAACATCTAATACAAGTAGGTTAGGTGAAGTAAATTGCGTCTAGAAAACCAATTTCGGTGACCGTGCTTTCGCGGTGGCTGGACCAAAGTTATGGAATAAACTACCAGATAAACTGAGACAAACAGACACTGTTCAAAAAACAACTAAAGACGCACTTGTTTAGACAATCATATAAAATCATATAAAGACCTATAGAATCAGACCATTACAACACATCCTAATGTTTTCCACTCCTAGTATGCACTCCGCGAAAATACCTGATTCTTTCTGGCACTCCCAACTATTATAGTTAATTCTATTTTTTGCATGTCATCTAGTGAATAAGTAATGGTAAATAAGTGTTTTTAGCCACTAAGTTGTTTTGTGTGAAGCGCCCTTGAGGTGAGTACTAACGAAAACGGCGCTATATAAATGATCCAATTACCATTATTAATTGTTCGAAGAATATTTTTTCTTTTGAATAAAGGCTTGATATTTGTGGTGACATTATTATGATAATAAATCACAAATCACTTTGTTTTCATCACTTTATTAGATATAATATATAGATATGATCTACATGTTTCGAGAACAATGTTCTTTCCTTCAGGATTGTTTGTTTGTGTACAAAAATTTAAAAAGATAAACTATGCAAGTGTGTTACGGTGAAGGGGATGGTAAGGGGAGAGGGGGAGGGTTGGAGGTGTTAATTATGATAAGTATTTTATTATTATTATTATCATTTCGTCTACGCATCTCTATTTAATAAAAGTATAATGTCACCTGTAACATACATGGCGGCCCTCGTAGCGCAGTGGGTATGACACTGGCTTCCCACACCGAGGGTTCCGGGTTCGATTCCCGGTAAGGTAACAATTTAATCTGTGTGATTTACTCAAGCCTGGGTGTTTTGTGACGTATTTCGCTTCTGTAATTGGGCCTCCTGGCCTGTTGAAGCGTTAAAAAAATACCTGCTCGTATTTAAGTAGATATAATATAATCTACAAGGCTGTTTTATGAACATCACATCTGATTTGTAAATGCATACAAAGAAAATGTGTGTTTTTTTTTGTGTTTAATATATAATAACAAATATAAAAAAAATTAATGATGCAATATTGTAATATTTGCGTGCAGTTTTTGGTTGGCGGTCGGTTTTCGAATGACACAAACTAGGAACAAAGCATTTTTATATGAACGTGTCGCTGGAGAGCCTCCGAAAGCTGTGCCGCTATAAGGCTGCGCACTAAAGTTTTTCTCATTTAACCCCCGCCCCTAACCACCCCCACCGAAATAACTAACATACTGTAACTACACTCTGAGAGGAGAATGACCGATGTCTCTCCACCAAATAATGGCCCGTCTTACTTACAAGGTGAGTTTTAACGGCACACAAGGGTGTATTGTGGATTTTATTTATTATTATTTATGTTTTAAAATAAAAAAATAAAAAAATATTATCTCAGTGTCCTTCTGTAAGATGAACATACAAAATTTGATTCATTTTATAAAAGCGAAATATCAAATTTCTACGAAATATACAAATTAAGTAAATAAAGGAGTTTGTTGTTCTGAAGGTATACTTTGAAAAATTTACAAAAAATTTATTGATATAATTTTTAAAATTAAAACATGGTAATGCTATTTTACTGTAGGTAGGCAGAACATGACCACTGTAAGAATGCGGCTGACATTTCGGCAACGCGCAGTTACCTGAAGATGATTCGCCAAACTTCGGAAGGCAACTGAAACTAATTGGTCATACATTGGATTAAGTCACGCCTTTTCTCCAAATTCGTTTGTGCGCAGATTAGTTCAGCCTTAATCTTACAGTGGTTCTACTAAAGTTAAATAAATTAGGCCTTGTGGACCTACGTAGGTAATTATTAAAATTATGTCTGTTTGACTTTCGCGACCATTTTAGGAAGAGCTAAGTATGTAAGTTTAGATTAGAATAAATATTTTTAAAATATACAGTATTTTTACTGAAAATTTTCATTGCCCGGAGAGCATATAGCATAATACATAACGCATAGAACATAATGGCCTGATTGATTTCTCTGGGCATTGTGAATAATGTATGCACAATAAAAGTTAAAAAATAAATGTGTAATGAGGGGTGAGGGCGGAATTCTTTATTATTTTTTCTTTTTCTTTATTCTTTATATATTTACACATCAACAGGCCAAGAGGCCCAATTACAGAAGCGAAACACAACACAAAACACCCAGGCTTGAGTAAATCAGATGGATTAATTGTGACCTAACCGGGAATCGAATCCGAAACCCTCGGTGTGAGAGGCCAGTGTCATACCCATTGGGCGACGAGGGCCAATAAAGATAAAGTCATAATTAAAATATAACTAATCTTTATTCCGGGTAACGCCGGTTACACACCGCTAGTAAGCAGCAAAATATTGTTGATTAGTTGAATTTAACTATCTGATGGGCAAAATGAAAACAATAAGAAAAAAAGCGAACTTGCATTATCGAATGGTTAAAAAATTGTGATAATTATTTTAGGTATTAAACACCTACAAAAAATTAATCGATTCAAAAATACTTAAAACAACCGCTTGCAATTTTCAGTGGGGGACAATTTTTGTGTCGAATAATTTTTATCTTATTCTTTACATATGGGAAAACATGCTAAGGAATTTTCAACACTTATTTTGAACCACATTTCAAAAATTAATAATTAAATCGAGTAGCTTGTTGATGTAGTGGTCATGACGCTCGCCTAATGATCTGGTGATCGGTGGTTCGAGCCCCATTGCAGGATACCAGCAAGATAGTAATATTTTCATGGTACAGGCTTTTAGCTTAGTTTAAGAATAGTAAGAATATTGATGCGACATGTATTTAAATCTGCTCGCATGTATTTAAAATGTAATGTATTTAAAAATGCTCGCATCTCTATTTAAAAAAAATAAATTAATAAATACAAATAATTATAAAAGAACATCCTTTGTTCAATTCTTTACGTAGGTCTGCACATACGTATGTAGCGGCTAGTTCCCTACTAATAGAGAAGGTTGGACCTACTAAACAATACGAGAACCTTTATTGGTGAGGGGTTTCTTATTCTTATAATGAAGAATAGGTAATTGCGAGGACAGTGAAGGTTTTTCGACATACTTACTGTAATTTCATTCAATGAATGATAAAAAATATTTACATCAGAAAAGCGGACTCGTACATACTGTCGCGTATCGTGGCTGCAGGAGGAATGAATGAAAATATTCCGAAATTAATTAGAGATTTATTAATTATTCAATGTACTTAACACTATTAAAATTGACGCCTTTCATTAAATTACACTTTTTTGCAATATATCACTCGTTTATGAACACTGGGTAATACGTATTTATCACTCTTAGGGTCCACTCGTTCCATCCAAATCTCGCTCACATTATTTATCGTCGATTTCTTTCGCCAATTAGGTACTTCGCTCGATAATTCGCTTTATTTATCGCTTCGATTATCGCATGACTGGTCGCCCTGGCCTCGCGGCTTGCAGCCGACTTTGCATGGTAACGGATCTGCCAAACGCAACAACAACAACCGCCGCGGTGCGTCCGTATTTATATAAAAAAAACTGGATTATCTAACTTCCTGGACTATTCTAGAGTTTGGGAGAGTATTCTCGTCGCTTCTAGACTTTTATAGGTATTTATCGAATGTTTTAGATGTTTCCCGAAGGTTGTGGATTACCCTAGATTGCTATAGGCCGTTCTCGATTCTTCGATAGTTTTGTGACAAGTGACTTTTTACCAAGGGTTCGGACAAAATGTTCTCGGGTTTTCACGGCCGTTTAGAATCTTCTGTGTATTGTTTTCTGGGATATTCTGCCGTATGTATGTGACCTCTCTGGCCGTTTCGGATTCCATTGCAGGGTCCATCATCAGCGCTGATGTCATCATCACATCAGACCTACAATGAGATCCAAAACGTCGATGTCGGCCACAGGGGTTTCATATACACGGCAGAATAGCCCAGAAAACTATACACAGAAGGGTTGGGACAGTGCGCAAAATTGTTTTTAGCATCTCGTTACAATATATAATGTTTTCTGTTTACCTGTTTATAGGAATATGGCATTGATTTGCGAGCTACGATATACACGTACCTAGACGTTAAAAGGAGCCCCTATCAAAAATATAGAATATAGATACACAAATTTGGAATGTGGCAACTGGCAATACTGGAGAATACAAATGATCTCCTGGGTTTTAACATACTATCAATGAAGAGGTCAAGATAATTAATTTCAATTATTTATTCAAGAAAACTGCACATTTTAGACATTTTTTTACGAAAGTTGGCATGGTTTATAAATAAAATTTTCACAATTCTTATCTAGACTTTGTCTCACCGCTACCTAGAAATATTCTTCACGGTTAGGCCCCGGTTACAAACGAAATTTTAATTTAATCAGTTTACGTAATTTTAAATATTTTATCATAAATGAGTCACATTAAATCTTGTAATCAACCTAACTTCAAAACTCAAACGTCACTTTTGCAATAATATAAATCGACAAATGTTACTGGTACAGGTATTCTTTGTCCGATAAAAAAACGCGTTATATTTTCAAATGGTTTTAAACTGATTTTTTAAAAGTGAAGACTGATTATTGTAGATATTGTCATACAGGTTCAACTTTTTCCGATTTTCACATCAATTGTTTATCAAGATGTGGGTCAAATATCGATTACAAAATTTGTGAAAAATAGACACGTATAAAAATAAATTGAAATTTTGTGTTAAAAATAAAAAATTCTGTTAATTTGCCCCGTGTGCATGATCTTTCTGGCCGATGCCGACGTTTCGGAATCCGTTGCAAGGTCCAAGGTTTTTTAAAAAAGCGTTTCAAGTGGATTATGTTATACCCTCATTGTCATAAAATATTTTATATTTTTACTATACAGTAGGACATTATAAATCAGTATCATTAACGACTGGTTGATAATCTGTATTTAAAAAATGAAGAATAATATAAAACACAAGAATCACACATCAAAGAGCAGGTACAGAGCACGCTTACAAAATCCCAACGAACAGCAAACTCGTAAACTAAATGGTCACTCGTTTCATTTGGTCAACTTGACGAATGGTAATGAGTTTTGTCCGGAATCACCTCTCACTTCCCCCCCCGCACCTTCCGGCCCGCCGCCCTCCGGTGTACCCCGAGGGTTGGAATTCCGGACCACATACGCGAGTGTGCGCGCGTGGAAGCCGACTTGTTCGAGTAATTGATGGCTAAAATAAGTTGCCGCAATTATTTGGTGAAATGTGACAAATGATTACGTTATATGGATATTATTCCAATTATAATAATTTCGTTGTCTATCCGTCCGTCCGTCGTAACTTTGTGTAACGTTTATAGCTTCTTTAAAGTTTTTTTTTCTTCTTCTTTCTTTCTTTTTTCTTTTTCTTTCTTTCTCTTTTTTTATTATGTAAATAAATGAATACTTAATAGCGTGTTAGTTAAATTAGGAAAAAACCACAATCAGATTCTGTTTTTTACTAATTTAACTAACACTCTGTTATAATGTCTAACCGCAAAGTTAATGCTTTAAATATTTAAAATATTAATAAATAAATACTTATTTCTTAGGAACCGACATGTAGAAGTACCGTCTTTTTTGACAGGTTACAGCTAGTTATATTGATAGAATTACAACAGCTTGTTACAATAACTGAGATTTATATTTAAAATAGGTAATGATTAAACCAAAAAACTTTCCCATTTTATTTTTATTTAATAATCAAAAGTATCATGCAAGCAGATATTATTCACATATATAATGTACACTTTTATCCAGATATGTATAAGTTTCTTATTTTATTGTAATAGGTGTAAACCGTAGAAATAAAAAAAATAAATAAATAAAAAAAATACACTAGAGTACTGCTCCGTTATTTAGACCCCAAAATACCAAGTTCATATAAATAACATTGAACGCAATCAGCGTGAGTTTTTAAATCGATCGATCTATCATCATAATATTGCTGCATCTTTTCCACCGCATCTAGCTACTAGATGCAAATGTTAGTCCTATTTTCATAGCACAGGTTTTTGCCTTAGTTTGAGAATAGTAAGAATATTGATGCGACACGTATTCCGTGTTCGCATCTTTATTTTGAAAAAAGAAAAATAGAAAAAAAAGCCAAGATGTTAAATTTATTTGTAATTTATTTAATAATAAAGTGGATCACCCCGAGTTATTATAATATATTGATTTTAATGTACCAATAAAATAAACTTGTTTTTTAGTTCTACTTGTTTAATTTTTGCGAGACGTATTTCACCTTATGGGGGGGGCATCATCAATCTAAGCTTAACTTTACTGAGCTTTCCACCAAAACAATAAAATAGTACTTAGCTATCACAATACTTAGATCCCGCACAAACTATGAGTCTTAAAACTTCATTGGGCTGGTCTTATAAACATCCGATATTTAAATTTCAGATCAAATAAAAGAAAATTTGATACTAATATCAATTTTTTTCTTTTATAATGATTCGTTAGTCAAATTTTAGTAAAATTTTACTGAGTGTCCACACTGACGGTCGAACCACCAGTTAACTGTCCGTCAACTAAAGGCATGACAGTTTGACGTATTATTTTTTAAGGTTAGGTTAGTTGTCAATTTGTGTTCACGCTGTTTGTGAATAATTTAGTACATATCGTGATGCTACATTTTAAATGAAAAATGTCTTCAGATAGTCATGTCGTCGGATAAAGAACAATCGAGAGGGAAATATTGGGTATAGACAAGAGCATTCAAATGACACTTACGGACGGTTAAAAAGTCTTATAATACGAGCGTTGGTACGTAATATTTACTAACGAACGGGTCGATATACTAACGGACATATGTCTTTTGTTTATAATATCAGTTAATACATTTATTTCTGTCATTGTAGGGAACATAGTACAACACATTGCTGCCGCAAAACAAATTTCAAGAAAGGAACATTCCAAAATACGAACAGTTTAAGAAAGGAGTCAAATCCTTGATTTTCGACAACGATGAATTGTAACATTGCCCAAATGTCTCTTTTATACTTTAATTCTTTAGTTCTTCTTTTATACTTTAATTCTTTTTATACTTTTATTCTTCAGTTCTTCTTTTATACTTTAATTTAGCTTGTAAATACTCCTCCCGTAAGTTCGAGCTTTGGCTCATATTATGGGGAGTATAATCTCTGTAAAAATGTTATAATATAGAATCAATTTATTATAAAAAACATGTATCTACTGTATAAATAAATAAATAAAATAAAAAGTATATGAAATATACATTATAATATTACCTACAGATATTAAGAAAATCGATGACTTACAACAATTAAAGAAAAAAATAAACCAACACTTTAGATCGATACAATTTGACAATGCATAACAAGACATATAGCTAAGGAACAAATAAGCCAAATCCAAAATAAACTAATAAAGTGTAAGCCCCTCACCAAGCACATGAGCAAGTCTCATTTTTGGAGAGGCAAAGCAATAAAATAAAATGTATCTAAGTAGATTGTCATAGACAAATGTATTATGATTTAAATGTAGTTTTAATATTAAATAAAATAAAAAAAATAAAAAATTAAGTCGGGTGAATCTTCATTTGAATATGACGAAATGGATGGTTAGAAAAACTCATTATTCGCTGTAAAAACAAGCAGTAGTGTTGCTCCACGAAATTCCACATTTGACCCTCTCGCCGCAATCTTACGGCACCCGTCCTCTCAGAGCCCCCCTGATGTACGACTTCCCTCCCTTATTAATTGCCTCTCGGCCCGCGGCCGCCCCTAACGAATGTGCGAACGACAGCGTGGCCGTTACTGGCGGCCGTTAGCGAGAGGATCACGTGGTAACGGTAAATAACTCGGACTTTGATGACAATAGTTTCCCTGGAAAACTAACGGTACCCGTGGCGGTAGCTGCGGACCCACCTCCAGCAGGAAAGGTGATAAACTTCCCAGTTTATTTCCGTATTCTGTCAATATACAAGGGTCCTTATTCTATGGTGAACATAAGTTTGAGAAGGTAGACTGATTGACAATTTAAACAGAGGCGTGCAAGTGAGAACATTGAAGCGTGTCATTTATTAATTAAGCGTATATTTTGAAAAAAATTAAAATATATATCTTGTAATATTATCACAATTAGTATAATATTATTCAGATTTTAGCATAACATAAAGCATAAAATAAGCATGCTAATAACGAGCAAGCATGTACAGTATGAGCGTGCTAAAGAGCATGCTCAAAAATAAGCACGCGTATCAGCACCTTAACGGATTTAGAAGTGTCAATCATCTAGTCTTGTCAATAGATGTGTCAATGTGTTGTCACATCATTGTTCAATATTGCATAGGTACTTATATTTAAACAATAAAATTTTCAATAATTTAGATGGATTATAGACGTCTCACAGAGAAGAAGCTATATATACGGAAAAGTATACATGTAAGTCATTTTTAGGTATCTACGGGGCTTATGACCTGTCGTAGACTGGCTTAAGTGATTACTTTACAAAAACTAACGTTCACTGATTTCACCCATGATAGACCAATATATGTATCTAATTTGTAAAGTCGTAAGTATAGTATTTATGTAACTCGCTTACTTTATTTAAAACGACTACGCTATCACTACATTATTGCCATCATCCAGCAGGAGAGTTGTATCTGATTTGATTTTACTCTACAAAACTATTAACTCGCATTTTGACACCCCTCATATTTTGTATTTGTATATGTTTCATGCACCTGAAAGAGCTATTCGAATACCTACACTATTTTATTGTGATACTAGAACCAACTCGCATTTCAATTCTCTTGTAACCAGACTGCGTACGCCAGGTAACAGTTTAATTCCAGTTTATAAAGATTCGCTACTAAAATTCCTGAATTCTATATATATCCTGAATAATGCAATCACAAAAAAATTATTATACCTATTTGTTGAACCTTGTATATACTTCACATCTCCTTTTTCTAGGTTAATGTTTTCTGTTATGTTTCTTCGCACCTCCTCTTTCTAAATTACTGTTATAATTTTAAACAACTATCTACACTATTATATATTGTCAATTCAGTAATTAAATTTTTACTGTTGTACTCTTTGGATTTCTTGTTTATATTATTATGTAAAAGGTACTTTGTGCCGTATACTGAAATAAATGTGTCATTGAAATTTGTCATTCCCATGAAACGGTATAGATGTCGTCGCTGGTAAATGAGATTTCTATATTTTTAATGAATCGATGACACAACTTTTTCATTTAATTAAATGCTCTGGTTCAAAAATTGAAGGGTAGACACTCACTCCGCGCTGTCGTAGTATGCTTGGAATGTTTTATAATGATATGGTCTCTTTGGAGCGCCATAGTCTAATACGCCATCTTCATTTGACAGACTGACAATTGCATTTTTTACCGGTAAATTTATATCTAATCTTTTTCTGTGAGAGGTTGGTCTGAAATGAAGGAGGTGAATATTGTAAACCATAAAACGTTTATGACTTTGCGATTTGTTTGAAAGTAATCAATGATTAATAACAGAGATAAGAAATACACAACATTGCTTAGAACATAACTCAATGAATGATATAACATTTACAGTCTTCTATTCAATAACTAACCTCATGTAATGATCGATAATTGTATTATTGATATAAGCATGATGATATAAGCAACAAAAACAAAAAAAAATTATTTACACTACACTGATTAATTTTAATGTCAACCGTTTTTTATATCGCTATTCCTTTATCAGAACAGACGCACACTAACTGTTCCATATAAATATATATATTTAAATTTTATACAAAAAAAATAATTTATGTACAGAGGCTTAAGAATGTATGATGTGATGTGAAAATAAGAATAATGTAAAAAAGCTGAATGGATCTAAAAGTAAATGCTATTTATTATAAAAATAGTATCATTGTATTATAGATTATGGTAAAGAGTATTATTTTATTATAGATTATGGGAAGTAAATATAAATATGTATTAATAATTAAATGTAGAATAAAAGTAAGAAAAAATGGACTGTTAAATGTAATTTATTAATTAATATACAAAATGTAACATTAATTAACTTAACTAAAGAAAAAATACAAAAAAATATGCAAAGGAATTAATTGTCGGATGGGGAAGTGGACTCGATCAATTGGATGGGTTTTATGTTTAATGATATTAGAATTAATGTTATGAGATTTTATAATTTCCAACATACATAAATTGTCTTACCTAAAGCGTGTACAGTTGCCGGCAAACTTCTTGAAATTTTTGGGCGTAGTGGAGGAATGCGCAGAAGACAAAATTTGGGTTCGTTGGTGGAAAGTTACATGCGCAAACTTCCCCCCAATACGCCGTAAAATTTCAAGATGTTTGCCGGCTACTGTACTGTTTATATTTCGATGCCGTTTTATTTTTTTTGAATGTGTGGTCTGTCTCTAAAAGACGGTTAGGGAATTCTGAAAATGTGTTATGGTATTGTAATTTTAAAACATATTTTATTCGCCCTGAGGATTTTTCAATCGAGATGTTGACCAGCATTAGAGTCCTGCGTAAGGGAACAGATTTTTTAAAATAAAATAGTATCTACCTTCTTAGTAATATGTACATGTATGTAAGTAGGTACATAGGTACCTGTTATTTAATGTGACGCCGTCTGTGTGAATGGACAGTCGCGTATTGGAAACTTCGTATTTATTACCCGAACAGCCCGGAATATGGCGGCCATATATCCACCAGACGTCGTGACACGAGACATCGGGAAAGTAATAAAACAATAAAGCAAACTCCTACAGCCGTAAAGGTGAGAAATAATAAAAATACATTTTTATAACGCGGTGTAAGGCAACACTCGATAATTGAACGAAAATGTACTGAAGCATGAACACAAAAATATAATCGAAATTTGCGTATTCTAAATTAAATGTAAGACAGTAAAAATATTAAGTTTTGAATGGGTAGGTACTGCAGTAAAAATGTAAAAAAAAAAACTAAATAAATGCAACAGTTAACAATGTCATTACACATTAAATTAGTGGATGCATTTAAAAAATTGTGATGGCTATGGACACAGACCGCCATCTGGCGATGATGGTGTGCAGTTGTGTACTGCCAGAACGCGATTTCAAGGCGGTCGCACAGAGGGCCAGGGCTAAAAACGAGAACTATGAGAAATGGGAAAAGGATTCAAGGTAAATCTCTTCCGCTCGCTGATTAGTCAGCATCCTTTCTACCTGTGTTAATATCATGAGTTTGTACCCACGTTATTTATTCATAAGTAAACTATTTAAATCATTGTTTGTGGTAATATTTAAATCAGGAGCCTTCTATACAGTCTGACATAAGCCTGTTCTCTATGGTTTCTTTACTACCTACATTTTGAATACTAATAAAAGTAACTTCGTACTTTAAAAGGTGATCTGTTAATTAACCACGTTCTGCTACCAATTAATAATTAAAAACACAACAGAAACGAAACGTACGTAGTTTTTTGTTGTGTTAGTACTCTTGTTCATGATGTATTTTGACATTGAAAGCCATATTGGACGCTTAGGTATGTGTTGTCGGCTGTTAAAAAGATATTCTGAAAAAAAACGAAAAATCCGCGTATTTTATCAAACCTCGTATCGTAATAGTATTCCATTTTACTACAGTATTATCTTTATTCAATTTTAGCATATCATGTAGAATCGGAAAATACCACATAACAAGGTTATAATATTAGTAAAACACAAAAAAGACGGGACTTTCTATGAGAAATGTCAAGACATCTGTCAAATTTCAAAATTTACGAAGTGTCAATGTAATATAATAATATAAAGGTGGTAAAGATTGTTAAGTAATCTTGAAAATAGACGGGAAAGACTGTGACGGGAAGTGACCTGCTTTTGAGGTATATAAAACTAACCCATAAAAACCAAGTTTTTTTTATACTCCCTTTCTCAATGGTTTTGTGTCTATACACGGGTCGGGCTAATTACTCATTTGCATTGATTCTAATTTGAAAAAAAAAATTATTAAATTTTCGAAAAATCCAAAATTATACTATAATTATTAATTTTTTTAAACTAAAATTTGTTGGATCACTTTTATCATCGCCACGAGTCTGAATGCAAAGTTTCAGCTCGATTGGATCACGGGAAAAGGGTTAAAAATCGATCCAAAATTTTTTCGACAGACAAGCAAGCAGACGCTACGAGTTAAAAGAAAGGGAGAAAAAAAGTAACCCATAAAAAGCAAGTTTTTACAATACTCCCTTTCTCAATTTCGGGTTTCGTGACTACCATATGCGTCGGAATCTCCATACAACTTACTGAGTTGTATGAAAAAACCATTAAAAATTTGAAAAATCCAAAATTATACCTTAATTATTATTTTTTTTAACGAAAATTTGATAAGTCTTCTTGATCGTCGCCACGAGTCAATTTGCAAAGTTTCAGATCGATTGGATCACGGAAAAATGGTTAAAAATTGATTCAAAGTTTTTTCGACAGACAAGCAAGCAGACGCTACAAGTTAAAAGAAAGGGAGTAAAAACAATCTAACTGAAGCAACCAACGGTTGAACACGCGTTAGCACTGTGGTCACTTGTGATCAAACGCATACCTACCTACTATTAACAATTCAAAATGTGATAAAGTTACAGGAGAATGGAGGAAGTGAAATAATTCGGATATGATTGTTTGCAATAAAACGTGTGTCTGTGAGTTTTCATTCAATCTCGTGAGATTGTTAAAATACTGCAAGCAAAGCAAACTAAAATCTCTAAAGGGGAGTAGTGTCCCTGTATTTTTTACTCACTTTATATTAAAAAAAAACTTTGGATCGATTTTTGACCCTTTTCCCGTGATCCAATCGACCTGAAATTTGGCAAGTAGACTCGTGACGACGATCAAGAAGATCTATCAAATTTCCGTTAAAAAAAAATAATAATTATAGTATAACTTCGGATTTTTAGAAATTTTATTGTTATTTTCAAATTGGAATCATTACAAAAGTTTGATTACTAGCAACGGCGGCCCGATAACGTCGCGGAATATTTTATAAATTTGAATTACTCCGTCGGTATACATAATAGGTACTTCAGTAAGAATGTCGAAAATCTAAATTGACTGACAAATATTTTTAGAATTTAATATTCAAAGCATGAAGTGTCTTATCAAAGCTCAAAACATCTGACATTTTAGAAATATATTAAATTACTGTAAGTTTAGTGTTATGTTATATGTTTTAATTCGTCTTTAATTGTTGTTATATTTTACAAAGAAAGGGAGTAGAAAAATAAAACTGTGTTTTTATGGGTTACTTTTTTAGAATTAAATCGCTGGGCGATATATGTATGTAGCGATAGCGGACAAGTCTAGTAACACGAGGGACCCCCTCACGCAAGCGAACGAGTTCATGAATAGATGGATAGATTATGTTAAGAACCTGCCATAGATAGGTGGGTGTGTTCTGAAGATTGGAATTTAAGAACAATATCAAGAGATGAACGGCGTTCATTTCAAAATGCTGTTTTCATCAGTTCTATAACTTTCCATATGTGAAATTATTATAAAACACATCACAGCGCAGAAAGGCTTTTGGAAAATTTTCTTTCGGAAATTTAATTAATGTGAAAAATGTCAGTGAGGCGCTGGGAATGAAATAGGGGTGGGAAAAAGAAGTGTAAAATAATGAATTTTTCTGATTTGTGTAGTTAAGGTCAGGACAATTCACTTTTGATGATAAAGGAAGACAGTTCATACGCCACTTAGACATTTATAGATATATTTATTTTCATAATACAAGCGAGTTAGTATGCAAATAGGCAAAATACTGGTAATATGACAAATATTTTTATTATAACTTGGAAAATATGTTAAATCTAAGTTAAATCTTATACTAACTAATCTAAATCTAACATCTATTGATTATTCAAATTTTTATTCCTATACTTGTAATCTATTAATGATTAAATAAAAATATCTGAGATTTTTGTATCCGTATGGGGTAAATTTTTCTTAATATTGTTAATAATCACAAAATTGTATGATGTATAAAGGTATAAAAATCTTCGATAGCCTGCCAAAGGAAATTCAAAACATGGAGAATATAAGGAGGTTTAAACTGGAGTGAAAAAATGTTATTATAAAAACTTTTAAATGATTAGTTGGAATGCAATATGTCAAAGTGAAATCATATATTAGCCCACACAACAATATGTGTGGAACTAAATAATTAAGATAAATAAATAAATTGGGTATTGTGTTTCCTCATATGCATTTTTGTGTTTGTAGAAGTGAGTTATAATATTTTAAACATTACGTTACCTTTCTTGTGGAGTGATTATAGTATTTCCACAACTTATAAACATATAACTACTTTTAAATTAAAACTAAAAATTTATTTGAAATTAAAACCACGATGTCTTAAATATTTTTTGCCGTGTCTTTAGGTTGTTTAGAGGGAGGGGAGATGAGGGGATCGTTTTAATATTTTTATATCTATACATTTAATGTTTAAAAATTCACGGGGTGGTGAAATAAGATATGACAGTGAAATAATTAATGACTAAGGTGAAAGGTAATTGAGAAGAAATGGAGAGGGGAGAGTTTGAGAGACATGATCATATTAATTATTAAAAATAATTTAGACTCTTTGTAATTGTCAAAAAAAATCATGAAATTTATTTTTTCTAATCGTGATCAGCTTTTAATAAATTTTTTTTATTTATAAATTTATTAAATACTACAAAATCAAACATACGAGTGCTCGAGTATTTTTGATGGCATTGTTTTTGTTAAATATCCCTTTGCAAAACTTCAAAATGGAACAATGTTAAACAGGATTTTCCAGATGTAAATTAAAACCTTCCCATAAGACAGATGGCGTTGTACATTTAATTACTTCGGATGGACATCAATCTATCAGGGCGGTCAAATACTCCGGGCGCCTTTGGGTAACCTTCAAATAACCACGCGGGTACAAGAGACTAACAAAAAACAAAACAGTTAGATGTATTTTCGTTACAGATCCAAAACTGGAGAGAAACGGTACGCACTTAAGATCAGTAGAGAAAATTTGCTGACGAAGCCAAACTCATCTGGGATTGTAGTGGTGATGAATCAAAAAAGTAAATCTTGCCAATGTGGTTTTTGAATTTCACATACTTTTAGAACTACGGTTATCATTAGAGCCTCCAAATATTCGTAATTCCAACTTTTCGAATATCGAATGGTTAATGATAATATTAGGTCCTTACATATGAAATTGGCGTTTTGCCGTACTGGCAAATTTGATCTCAAATATCTTCTGTTTGGTTAGGAATTCCAAATCCAAATTTATACAGCTATTTACTCTTGTATTTGTGTTTTGAAAAATATAATTCATTTGTTTTTTCCTCAATTGTTTTTTTCTTTGCGTCACTCAGTTTACAAAATGAAAAACTTGAAATATCGCGTTATTTACGAGTACGAGTTCCACCGTGGCACCAGTGCTGCAAAAACGGCTCGAAGGATTAATGATGTGTATGGCGACGGTGCCGCAAAAGAAAACACAGGGTGTTTTTGGTTCCAACGTTTTCGTTCTGGAAATTTCGACCTGCAGAACAAGCCCCGTGGACGGCCGGAGACCAAAGTTGATAATGAAGAATTGAAGGCTATTGTGGAAGCGGATCCATCGCAAACCACATCCGAGTTAGCTGCAGGCTGCGGTGTTAGTGATAAAACTGTTTTAATCCACTTGAAGCAAATTGGTAAGGTGAAAAAGCTTGAAAGGTGGGTACCTCACGAATTGAGTGAAGCAAATCAACAAACGCGCGTTGACTGCTGCGTTGCATTACTCAACCGGCACAATAATGAAGGGATTTTAAATCGAATCATTACCTGTGATGAAAAGTGGATCCTGTACGATAATCGGAAGCGCTCATCGCAATGGCTGAACCCTGCCGAACCAGCCAAACCATGCCCCAAGCGAAAATTGACTCCAAAAAAGTTACTTGTGAGCGTTTGGTGGACTAGTGCTGGTGTCGTTCACTACAGCTTTCTTAAATCTGGCCAGACGATTACGGCAGATGTCTATTGTCAGCAACTGCAAACCATGATGGAAAAGCTAGCTGCTAAACAACCGAGGCTGGTTAATCGCTCTAGGCCACTGCTGCTTCATGATAACGCTAGACCACACACTGCACAACAGACGGCTACCAAATTAGAGGAGCTTCAATTGGAATGTCTAAGACATCCACCGTACTCTCCGGACCTTGCCCCAACAGATTACCATTTTTTTCGAAATTTGGATAACTTCTTGCAAAGGAAAAAATTCAACTCCGATGGGGCAGTCCAAACCGCCTTCAAAGATTTTATTGATTCCCGTCCGAATGGTTTTTTTAGTAAAGGGATCGATGAACTACCTATGAGATGGCAAAAGTGCATAGATAGCAATGATACATACTTTGATTAAATATATATATTATAATAAAAAAAAATCGGCTTTATGTTCCTCCCATACTAAACGCCAATTTCATATGTAAGGAGCTAATATATTCGAATATATTCATAAAATTTTTAAGAAAGGAATAATTTACATTCCTAGGTACATTTTTTTTTAAATACATTCTATATATTTAAAAAAATACAATAGTTTAGAGAATTTATTTATTTTAATTTTTAAAAATATATGTTACAGAAAACAACAAAAAATATATTGAAAAATAAGTTGAATTTAGTAATAAAAATAAAAAAAAACACAAAAAATATTTCAATTTTGTATATATACATATATAAAAAAAATAAAAAATTAGATACAGACGAGTCAGTATTCTCTCGATAACTGACAAAATTTAAGATATGTTTATATTACTTCATATCTTATACCCCACGTGCAAGTTTTTTTTTCATTATTTTGTATATAACTTGTTTGTCGGCTCAAGTATTTGTGAAAGCTAAATATTAAAGAACAATAGAAAGCCGACTCCATCATTGACAATACAATGTATTATAAGTGCTTGTAGTTATAAAACCATAAAGATAAGATAATATAAGACTTGCAAAATAAAAAAGGTGTTCGACAAAGGCGTTTTCATCTTTGATGTCCGACTTCCATGCAGCCGATAGCGGTAATTCTGGAGAAAAAAATCGTATGCCTGAATGAATGAATGAATGAATGCTTGCAAATAACTTCCAGGGTTCGTAAACCTTTATTTCGTTTAGAAAAATATTAAAAATCTTATAAAATAAATATGAGGGAATACTTTACGAATACTTTTTAAATTATTCGAATAACGAATACTTAACAGGCGAATATATTCGTCGTTCGAATATTCGGATTGGAGGCTATAGTTATCATACTAATGGTAAGAGTAACTTGTTGGTATAGTGGTCATGATGCTCGCCTTGTGATCTGGTGGTCAGTGGTTGGTCGAGCCCTATTCCAGGATACCAGCAAGATAGTCCTATTTTTATAGTATAAGCGTTTAGCTTATTTTTAAAATATCAATAATATTGATGCGACACGTATTCCGTTTTCCCATCTCTATTTTAGAAAAATACATATGAGTGAACCTTAAAAAAGAGTTCCTACTAAAAAATATGAGAAAAAAGATCTGTCTGTAAAATCTCCATTTGTTTCTAGGTGATTAGCGATCGTCTATGGTCAGCGGGTAAAAACAGCCCGTTATGTCGCTTGAGGGTTGCCAACCGCAACTGTGTCCAGCTCCCCGCCCGCCCGGCAAAGTACCAGAATACGGAATGCACCCTTTCCTCCTCCAGCTCGCAGCTTCCATGTATCTCTGTTAGATGGAGATTGAGTGCCAGGGCCGGCCATGACAAAGTAATTACCATTTGTCACCTGGCCGTCATGGTCGGCGCGCTTTATAACTATGCAGAGGGTTTAGTTCTTGTTAATTATACGGACGCAAATCTAGCGCGAAAAATTCACTGTTTTTCTTAATCGTCATCTCACTACGCCGAAATTGTTAACCATTTTTTCACGCAAGTATGTTTTAGAGTTTGTAAAAATATATTATTTTAAAACATAATAATTTCGTCGTCTGTCTGTCTGTCCGTCAGTGACTTCGTATAACGTCTGTAATTTCGTTCGAATTCACGGCTAAAATACCCAAAATAAACGGCCGGAGATGGGGCTTTATCCCCGGGCCTAACGCATGTTGCTACCGCCGCCTCGGCGAGGTCTGCTAAAAAGATAGGCTTAGCAAAGACGCGAACCATTTCGTGTTCCGCCCAGCATGGTAGCCAGGGTGTAAAATAGTACCTTTATTGACTGCCGGCAAGGTAAAAATATAAAAAAAATATTTAAATATTTTGACTAAAATCGTTATTTCTATTTTGTGGGTAAATATTTATTCTTTAGGATCCGCGAGTAACTATCATTATTCTTACTATTTTAACTAAAAATTACTTAACACATATTTTATAAACTTTATTTATACAAAAAATAATACTTACTCTGTTTATAACAAATGTTTACACGCACTTATGCATGAACAATATTGGCTCCGTTCCCAGAGTCAAATTTAATTTGTGTTGGTTGATGTACAAGGCGACGCATAACATGGCCTCTCTGTATATTCAAAAGCTGTGCATCCCGGATAACTTGAATGGATGACGCCTAACTCTGAGGTCAGCCAGTATTTCAACTGTAAAAAAGGTTTTAGAACCCATCAACCATTTCCAGAAGACCTGGAACTCTCTCCCTGGAATGGTGTTGTTTGAAAAAATATTTTCATAAGTCCGCAATATTAAATTTTAAATACTAGATTGGAATATAACATTTTTGAATAATGTGCCCTTGAGGTGAGATGTATACGAAAATGGCACTATATAAACTATCAATTTTTATTATTATTTATTATTTATCAAACGTTTTTATACGTTACCAAAATATCCTGACAACAGTTAACTCAAAATACAGACCATTAAAATTCTGTTCAACTTTTTGATCCCTTCACAGGTGTCCCGTTCTTGAGCCAAGAAATTACATTCATCCATGCTGTTAATTTTTTAATCCTTTCTCATAATATCCTCATTTCCTTGAATCCTCAAGCGTGGGCGATTATGAGGTATCATGCTCCCTGGAGCGCCTTTATATAAGCTCCTCTTTAAATGGACTTTTCATATCAACGATATTGGACATATGGCTTCTCAAAAATACACACACACACACACACACACACACAAACGTGGCGAGTCTGCCGCGTAAACAAAACTTAGTCGCAGCAGTGTGCACGAGGCAGTGGCACAGGGCGATGCTCAGAGCACGGAGCATACACACACAGCTAGACTTCAAGGGAGTTCTTCCTGTAGGGGCATGTCAGTCTCTCAGCGACCCCCGGCGTAGGCCGGAGGCCCTGGTCCGTCGAGTCCTTATCATTGTTTTTATTATCGTAATTATGTTTAACTCATTTCAAATCAAATCATCAAACATTTCACAACCTTGGAGAATTCCCGTCACATGATCACCACAAATTGGTGACTACCGACGCTCACCTTTACACCCCCCCAAAGGTATATTAGGCAGTCTGTATATAAGAATATAACAGAATGAGACATTCTTATTCTAACTAAATGCCCTTATTTAAGAAAACAATTTTCGCATTCATGCGAGTTGGTATTAAGAAAATGGCGATTTTCTTCCCTTTGTTTTTCTTTCCGGTTGCACCGCGTGACTTCCGTAACAGACGCGTGATCCGCAAACCAAGACGACCTCATTTCCTCTTCCTCTGCGCGGTGGAACTCACAAACCTTTCAACACACCCCCGTGGATACATAAATTTATCTATGACATACGTGTAATACGTGCACATTGTTTATAGAGCGAATGTATACATAGGTATTAGAATTATAATTGAGCATTTAAATCATTCATTGAATGATTTAAAAAATGGGGTTTAAATGGAGAAAAAGCCTCTGCATTTAAAGGAAATGTGAAAAAAATTATAGTGCAATATTGCTGATAGATATCAGAATAAATTTTTTGACGATTTGTGAATTTACAAGAAATATTAAAAGCAATTAGGTATTTATTCTAAAACAAATTAGATAATTCGAAATCATAAACATCAGATCTCGTACTCGAAACCTTATCGATAGATGGATTTTCTGTATACAAATAATTAATCTAATTTGTAATTCATTAATTATAAAAAAAACATGTTCAAAATTCAATTTCAACATTAAACTACAGGCTTAACTTATTGTAGAGGGTATAACGGATCTTTCGAGAATAATTATCCTTGATACAGTTGAGTGTCCTGATTTCAAAATAAAAAGGAATTTAATCTCAAAGAAATATCAAACAAGATATAACACTTAAATGTTTTTAAAATTTCATCATGCTTTTTGACATACGAGTCACATCTATTCCTATAAAACTCAATGTCTATCGGTCTGTCTGTTCTCTATACAAATCCACACCGTTTGTCCGATTCGATTCAAATTTTGCATACTTATGCTTTAGGACCCGGCGGGTAACATAGGCGATATTTCCTTTTCCCTATTCTTTTACGCCTTCCCCTCCCCTGACATATTTTCTATGCAAAACTGTACCGTTTGACCGATCGGACTCAAAATTTGGAAAAATATTCGTTAGGACCCGGCGGGTAACAAAAGTGACATTTCTCCCCCACCCCTTTTACCTTATAGCCTCCCCTTAATATATTTTAGATTTAAATCTGTACCGTTAGATCAATCGGACTCAAATTTTGGAAACTTATTCTTTAGAACACCAGGTCCTAAAGAATAAGTAACATAGGCGACATTTTCTCATTATTATTTTATCTCTTCCCCTTCCCCTGATATATTTTTCATGAAAATCTGTACTGTTCGACCGATCGGACTCAAAATTTGCAAAATTATTCTTTAGGACTCGGCGGTTAACATTGGTGACATTTCCCCCTATTATTTTACCCTTTCCCTTCCCCCTGATATATTTTCGATGCAAATCAATACCTTTCGAATCGAACCTTTATTTACCCTCACCAATTTATTTTAACTTAACAGCTAGTTGAAAATAAATACATAAACATGAAAAAATATTGAGCAATAAAAAGTCAAACATAATAATTTCATTGTCTGTCTGTCTGTATCCATAACTTCGTGTAGCGTCCGTAATTTCATTCGAATTCACGGCTAAAAAAACAAATTTTGGAGATGGAGCTTGAACCCGGACCAGCAAACCCGAACTGGCCGTTTTACGCATCGCCTGCTACGGTTGCCTCTCTGTGGATCCTCAAAAAGATGCTATGAATACCAGGGCTTAGCAATGTTCCGTCATTTTTTGCGGGTTATAGCTAGTATTCATTATATTTCTATTGTCTTCAATTCGCGTAAAAATTTAGTATTGTTTATAAAAAAAATTCTCATCAACTAAATCTTGTCTATGATTTACACTTTGTTAAGCCATTCAAGTGTCAAAAAACATGATGAAAGTATGGAAAGATAAAGAGTAAAAACTACTTTAAAGAGAGGGCTAAAACCAAGATAATGGTCCCATTGTATATGCAACGAAAATGATTATTTCACTATATTATTGAATGTGCTAATAACAAAATGAAACATAATTTACATTTAAAAAGTAAGTATTAAATAAGATATTACACTTTAAAGTTTCGAAAAATGCACTGCATATTTTGACATTTCACAGGCAATATATGAGGTTAGGTTAGGTTATTAGGTTTGGTTTGTTTAATTAAGATAACGATTATTTTAGTAAGATTAAATTAACAGGACATTAAATTATATAGTGAAATACTTATTTTCATTGCATGAACAACGGGACCATATTCTTGGATTATTCCAAAGAGAGTCAATTCCATTTTATTTTAAAATCAGTAAACTCAACTTTACCATGACTGATCACTCTCAAAAAGATCGGCTATCACTCAAGATCTACGATTTAGCCAAAAAACTAATCTAAATTACCAGGAAACTACGATACAGAAACATATTTCATATTAGATTGTGAGATATTTATTGATCATGACACATTCTATTTTCGTAACAAAGTAGGGTTATTTTTAAAATAATACTAATATCGATGTGACATGTATTCCGTGTACGCATATCTATTTAAATTAAAATAAAACAAAATATGGACAGGATTTGGAAATATAATGACTTCGCCAAAGCCTTTGATACAGTCAACCATGATGTCTTATTGAAAAGGTTGTATGAGATTGGTTTCTCGGATGGTATGCTAAAATTAATGTCGAGCTACCTCCAAAATAGGAACCAATACGTCTCCTACGGCCTATTCGCGTCAGAGTGCTTCTTTACCTTCTCGGGTGTCCCACAAGGATCTAACCTGGGTCCATTGTTGTTTTCGATTTTTATTAATAATATAAAAAATGTAATCTTAAACTCGCGCTTTCTGTTATTTGCGGATGACTTAAAGCTTTTCTTAAAGGTATCAACTTTGGACGATTTTCGTCTTCTCCAAGCAGATATATCAAATATATGTGAATGGGGAAGACGAAATAAACTTTTGTTTAATGTTTCCAAGTGTTCGGTTACATCCTTCACTAGGGCCCAAAAAACTCTATTTTTTCGCTACAAAATGAACGATCAAAATCTGACAAGAACATCAAATGTTAAAGATCTAGGTGTTAGATTTGTAAGCAACCTAACATTTCACGATCACATAGAGACGATCAGTGGTAATGCTTTGAGGATGTTAAGATTTGTTCTGCGTACTGCCAGGGTTTTCGAGAATACCCGCGTACTGAGAACTCTTTACAACTCCTTGGTGCGGAGTAGACTCGAGAGTGGCTCGATGATCTGGGGGCCACATGAGGGCAAGTACTCTCTTATGGTGGAGAAAGTCCAAAAGAAGTTTCTGAGATATCTCTACAAGAGAGAGTATGGGCATTATCCTTGGCTTTACCCAACCGAGTTTCTCCAGGGTATGCTTGGCTACAATAGTTTAGAGACTAGAAGGAATGTGTATTTGATTACACATTTTTATCGATTGTTGCGCGGTATGATCGATAATCCTCAAATTATGCAGAGCATTGGTTTGTATGTTCCTGATAATTATACTAGACATCGTCAGCATAGATTGTTTTACATTCCAATATACAGGACCAACCTGCCGAGGGTTATGCCTGTTGGAAGAGCCACAGCTATGCTGAACAAAATCGCTTTGGGTATTGATATATTCCATGTGTCTGAGGGGGTTTTCCGAAGCGGGATTCTCCTACACCTTTGACCAGGTTTTATGTTATTTTTAATTTATTAAATATTTTCATTTTTGTTATATGTACTTCCTAATATGTATGCCTTAAACATTTTGTTTGTCATGTACATATTATCATGAAATAAATTGAATTGAATTGAATTGAATTGAATTGAATGAAAATAAATTAGGAATTTTCGAAAAACCAGAGCCAAACGAGATAGAAATATAAGAAG